>CAOKZL010001964.1:0-260956 GCA_948472985.1 Iguana delicatissima | reverse complement strand
TATTCCAATTTTCTGCCAGTGGTCTAAGGCGGTGGTTCTCAGCTCTTGGTCCACTAGATGTTTTGAACTACAGTTCCCAAAATCCCTGACATAAGCTATGCCAGTTTTTGGGAGATGAAGTCTAAAACATGTGGAACACTAAAGGCTGAGAACCACTAATCTGTGTATATGACAATGTTGTGCCTTTTTGAAAATTTGAGAACTACAGAAATAATGCTCTTAAGCAGAACTTTCTCCCGCAACCATTTTCTAACTCAAAAAATGCCCTACTGCTTTTTCAGAAAAGTGTGGGGGCGGGGACAGAATATTCCTGGAGGTGGAATATGGAGGTTAAGCTGGCTCTTCCCTTTGCCACTTGCTCATGTCTGAAGTCTCCCAAAACTGTCTTTCATTCAAAAACATTTAAGAGGTTGTTACACACATCTGTCATATAATGCCTACCTTTATTCTAAGTTTTGTTAAAATTACATTTACAGGCAGTGCATTCAAGTAGAAAGCCTTTAAAGCTTTAGAAGCTACAAAAAGAAATTCAGGTCTAGTTGCTAAAAAAGAGCCTGCTTATGATCTCTTCTACTTTCTGATTCCCTGCAGAGCAGCCTACATAGCACACAACCACAGGGGTCAGAGAATGCTCATGGAGGGAAAATTTCAAGAAAGCCCTGTCCTCTGATTTTGGTGATACAAGTCTGTTTATGGCCCAGAGTCCTTTCACTTTGGTTCTCTGCCTTACTTAGTTCTTGAACCTAAAGCATGAAGAACCCACAAGCATGAAAACCACACATGAAAATCAAAAAGAGATCATCCATGTAACCATAACTGTGCCATTTGGTTCCTTCACTGTGCACAAAAAAAGTCATATATAATTTCCTCCAATGGATAGTGCTTCATGCTACTTAGAAGACTACTTTGTTGTGAGAATGTTCAAAGTACAGTTTTAGTATCAGGTGCAAAACTCCAGTATCGTTAATGACAAGGGCTGGACCAGTAATTCCAAACAACAGGAGACAGAATCATGGACCATGTCGCAAATTCCATTCCCACCACTAAAAAACAAATTGCACAATTTAATACAACAGAGGAACTAGATGCCAGTGATATTCAAGAAACAAATATTGCTTTTCAAATGAATTCTTACTTCTAAAATAACATAAATTCCAGTTTTTAATTATATTCAAAGTAATTTTTCAGGGAAAATCCACAAAGCCTTCACTTACTGATTTGACTGGGTAAATCCTGTTCCTCTTAAAATTTGGATAGTTCAAGTGACCAAATTAATTCCACTGTGCAAGCATACATTCTCAGGAGGTGAAACCCAATGCAAAGACTAACATTATGGGAATGCAGCAATATCTTCATTTAGTGAGTCAACTTATTTTAATCATGAACAAGCTATTGTACTTCACACTTCATCTGTTGTTGCACATTTCAATAGTTTTTTTCTAATTATGAGCCAAGTGTCAAGTTGTTTCCCAAATTAAAGCTATCATTTCAAGTATGGGCTGCACACAATCCAGCAATAGTTAAGCATTTGTGTTTTCCCAGCGTTTTCTATGAGGCAGATGGAAATTAAGCATTTTTAAGTCCAACTGGTTTCAATGGGTGATACTGGAAATTACTAGGATTCAAATGCTTAGAGTCAGCTGGTTAGTGTCCAAGCCTTTTCAATGACTGTTGCCAATACATACCCTTTTCTGTAATTTTATAGAAAGTGAAGCTTTTCAGATTAAAGCCTTTACAAACATTGGTAACTGTCAGCCAAAGCGTATATTTTGTTTCCTCAAGCTGCCCTGCAGCAATATATTTTTATTATGTTGAAACAGATTGCAAAGGGGTACCCTCCCCACCACACATACACACTAGGCTAGACCTTATCCAAAACTTTCAGCACATCATCATTATATGGCTCTCAAGACCTGACATAGAACTGGGATTGTACAACTCTTGAAAATCTGGAAAAACTGTGCATGTCCCTCACCTATCAGCTGTGCACTGATTCCCTCAATTCTCCAGTCCACTGTTGTAACTTCTATATAAGTCTCTATGGGACGGTTTGTAAAAGTTACCTTTTGGACTATAACTCACAGAATTACACTGCCAGCTTCTACCCATGCTGGTTAGGGAACTCTGTGAGATACAGTTCAAAAAGAGTAACATTACTAAGCTCCTTACCACAGCAAAGCAAACTAGACCCAAAAGTTTCAAAGCAATATTTCTAACAGCTTACAACAGTTCTCACTTTCAAATGCAAGACTTTGGAACAACAATAAAGAACCCAACAAGCAAAGTGACTTAAGTCAGGACCTTAAGTGCAGTTAATTTGGAAGAATATTTTATAAAAATTACTGAGGTGTAGTTCTGCTAATTTTCCTTACGAACAAGATTCTAACAATTGGGTAATTAAAAGTAGACATTTCTATCAGCATTCACAACAATGAAGATAAGAGCATATAAACTGCCAACAGTACAATTACTGTTTTTCAAATACACAATCAAACATAAATTTATTTTGTATGAGACCATGCCCGACTCCAAAAGAGAGGTACACAAGAATGCATAGAATCACTTTGGCAGGGATTGTGCAAGAAAAGGTCATATTGTTTATAAACGTTCTTAAAAGTTTGGGCTTCAGCTGAGCTTGAACTGGGTTGTAACTGTTGATTTACATTCACACCCACACACACATCCACACACACATATATACCTACATAAAGCGAGAAAACCTGAATAATAAAGCAGATAAAATCAACACAAGTCCCATTTTAGAAAAGGACATTGCCAATCAGAAAGTAATTTATTTAAAACTGAGTTCTCACTAGTTTCAACAATTCAGTTTCTCTTAAAAAATGGCCACAATACATTTTGAAAAGTGAACTACCTCTGTTAGACAGATTATTCACAAGTATAACATTTGCCGTGTTAGAGCATACTTTGCATGACCAAAGCCTCAATAGAGCTTGTTCTGCAGGTATGCTCCCATATATACAGTGCCTTGCCATGACCATTTTTCCTTATTTCAGATAAAAATAAAATATATATGTAGGAGGAAATTGTCAGGCACATACTTCAGCTGTGATTTTATAAGTCAGAATGTCAGACTATTTCTCCTGCAATTTTGTACAAAACAATTGCACAGCAACAAATAATCTGGTCTTCTGCCCACCAATGATTTTCATCTGTAAGTCATTTCATTGTACATAATTTCACATTGATAGTTCTTTAATATTTAAATACATACGTAAAAAAATGCCCCCCAACTAATCGTCTTCTTTTACAGCCAAGTGTTCCCTCTGCGTAGCCAAACTTCAAAAAGTTACAAACAGAACATTATACAGGATTTATAAATCATGTTTAAAAACTTGAGGCTTTAAAATCAAGTTTACCCAAAAAGACATTTAGGAAAAATCCACACACTGACAAACAGCAGAGGAAACTGAGGGGAAGAGACAGACACAAGTTTTCTGTCTTAATATTTTACTTCTCCTGCCAGTTAAAGACGTTGATATTATCAGAAGTAACAGCATAATCTGAAAATGTGTAAAGATGTTTTCATGTTGGTCCCAAGTGATGAGACATGTGATTCAAGTATTTCCTATTTGATCTGAGCTCACTGTATCAAAGTGGTGTCAAAGAAAAAAGAAGAACAAAAAAAGCAGGGGAGATGTAGGTTTATTTTACTTTTGTTCCATACATTCGATTAATATCTTCCTGGTAATGTGCAGTCAGCTCTTTACGTTTTAATTTGAAGGCATCTGTCACCAAGCCCATCTCTGGGGTCCAAGGTTCAGGGGTCAAACGAATTTTGAGTGGGATTTCAAATTTCTCAAGATTAGCTGCAACAACAGGGAAAAAAATCAGATTATGAATTGTAAATCAAACATATTGCATATAGGTGGAAAACTGCAAGACATCTTCCCCTAAAAACAAAGGATAAAATGTTTGGAGTTATTAGGCTAAGCAGGGGGGAGAAAAGAATATTAAGAATAGACATTATCAAGATTTTTGAATTCATCAAGGATAAGTTTTTTTTTTATCTCCCTCTTAAAGAATATTATATATCTAGGTCTAGAAAAGTCACTGGCAGTAAATTGAAGACAAGCAAAGAAAGAACTTCTCCCTCACAATGACCTATGGAATCCACAGCTTGGATGTCACATTTTGAACCACATTCCCAGAAACTGCCACAAGATACAGTAATGATGATTAGGGCAGGTTGCTTACCTGTAACTGTTTCTTTGAGTGGTCTTCTGTGAAGTCACACAAATGGGTTTACGTGCCTGTGTGAAACAGCACTCAGAACCTTCTCGAAACCTAGGAGTAGGCATTTAGGCAGTTGACCCCTCCCCCATCCTCCTAGAGAATATAAGGCCCCTCCCTGTATAACGGTCAGTTCCTTCGCTGCTGGAGCAGCAGCATGGGAACCAACCATCCAGCAGGACATGATGTGGGGTGAGGGCCACAGTCTTTTTTTTTTTTTTTTGACACCAGGATGTCAAGAATGTTGTAAGCAGGAGCAATACTGGTATCTACTCTGGTTTGTTGTCAGAACCATGCTCAATGTCGATATCTAAATAAATCAATAATAGGAATCTGTTTGAAAAGGTATTGTCCTTTGGTTGTCAAAACTCTACGCTTAGATTGATCCTGTTATCTTTCCTTTTTTAAAAAAATCTTGCAAATGGTAACTTTCCCAAGGAGTGTTGTTGAGGAGTTGTTTGCCTTTGTTGTCATGTAAGCAACAACTCAACACTCTCCTCGTTCCAATTTATCATCAGGAGTACCATTGAATAGGCCAGCTGAATCAAAAGACAAGTAGAACGTAGGTACCAACCATAGGTATCAAGGTAGGTACCAGGTCTAAGTATCAAGCGTAGGCACAGTCTAGGTACCGAGCCTAGGTGTCAAACCTAGGTATTGAGCCTAGATACCGAGTGCAGGCACTGAGCTTAGGCTCCGAGTTCAGGTATTCAATTTAGGTAACTAGCTTAGGTATTAAGACTCTAGCCTTGTTATCAAGAGTCTTAGAGCTGCCCATTCACTACTTTTTCTTGCTGAAGTTATAGCTACTAGAAAAACAGTTTTCCAAGACAATAACCTCATGTCCTTCAATTAACTGTATGGAGTTGTCTCCCTATACAGATGACTTGTAATGGATACATGGACAACCTTGGTACCAAAGGAAGTATGCAAAAAGCCACCATTGTTATCAAGATGTAACAGAAAAACAACCTCATGTTCTGAGGTCAAAATCTAAGTCTCCGATACTGATCTGTCGGAAGGTGTTGTCAGCAACATCTAGAGGACAACACGTGATGGAGATTCGGAGCAAATTCACTAGCCTAGGTACAGAGCCTAAGTTTCAAACGTAGGTATCCAGTCTATAGGTACTACACCCAGGTATCCAGCCTAGGCATCGAGCATCGATATCGAGCCTAGGTATCAAGAGTCCAGGTATCCAGCCTAGGTACTCAGCCCAGGCACTGTTCTTAGGTATCAAGGCTAGATATCAAGGCCAGGCACCAAGCCCAGGCATCAGGTCCAGATACCAGTCCTAGGCACCAACCAAGCGCAAGTATCAAGCTTAGGTACAAAACCTAGATACGAAGCCTAGGTACCAAACCTAGGTATCAAGCCTAGACATCATGGCAGTATACATCATTGTTGATATCGAGAGTCGATGGCATCATCTCCTTGAGACTGACAATACCATGATGGTAGAGGGGTTGACTGGAGAACACCTCTATGAGAATGGCAGCACCATCAAGGGTAGAAACCATGGACGGGACCGATGGCAAACCGTATATTTAGACAGATGGTACCAATCGGTAAGGCAGCTGATGGCAAATGGTCCTTCGAGACAGCCATTCCGTGGATTGCTGTTGGTACCGGAAATTGCCTCGGGTGCACTGCTGTTGAAGAAGCAGTGAACAAGCCCCCTCGGTGCCATAAATTGCCTTAGAACTACCGCCATTACAGACACGGTGGGGAAAGGCGTGGCCAGAACGGCGTCGTCAAAGGCACCAGTTTTACTGGAGCAAAGCCTGAAGTGGCCGCTCTGTTACACCTTGTGTGTGGGAATTGATGATGACAGCAAGATCATGCAATGTGACCCTCTGAGAGGCAGGCAGGCACACAAGTCCATCAATATCCAAGATCTTGCCTCCGCACAAAAAGCAGGGTTTAAAGACCGCTGCTGAGGCCACCCACAGAAAACTTCTGAGGGGTCGTAGAGAAGGAGATATAGCTTCCTCAGTTATAACAAGAGGAAGATTCTGTGCCGCTCCCAGTGAAGAACAAGTTTGCTTGCTCCTTCCTTTTATGTTTTCAGCGATGATTCCTCCTGTGAGGGATCATTCAATTTCCTTTTTGGCAAAGTACGAGGCTGATGTTTACTCTCAGTCCCTTTCTGAGAGGACGCTGACGGTGCCTCATCTCGAACTCGTAGTAGCATGTCAATTCTGGAGGAATATAATGACAAGTGGGCCTGGAATGGGAGAGCTTTATAGTCTTCCCCCACAAAAAAAGCCATTAAAAAGTTGCACTATTTCATCTAACTTGTGGGGTAAGTAGTTGACATTGCCCACAAGAACTGGCGTTAAGGCCCCTTCCCAAGCAAAGGGGGCATTTAGAACGGCCGTCCTTTTTTTTTTTTCTCCACATGACAACCAACTCTTGAAAGAGGTAATTGCTGTACAACTCCTCAACTGATGAATGGAAGTCAGTAGGCAAAAAGGGAAGTTGAATGTCAGAAACAACCACCAAAATGCCAAGAAAAATGTAAGTATTTAGTCAAATTTTGTTTAAAGAAACTGTTAAATCAATCTGAAAACTAGAGGCAGGCTCCTTTGATGCTGCTACCGCGGCGGAAGAAAAGGAACTGACCGTTATACAGGGAGGAGCCTTATATTCCTCAGGAGAATGGGGGAAGGGTCAACTGCCAAAATGCCTACTCCTAGGTTTCGAGAAGGTTCCGAATGCTGTTTCGCGCAGGTGCGTAAACCCATTTGTGTGATTCACAGAGACCACAAAGAAGAAGCTTAAATTCCTTTAAGAGGATATTCATGGCAGATGGATGCATCTGTGGCATGAATTTGTGGCAGACAGGCATATCAGTCGGTAAAAGTCATGATCTCTATGAAACTTCAGGTGTGAAAGGTAACAATGCCTTTGAATACCAAAATGTCTAAGAAGCAACAGCAGGGGAGGGTTGTTACCTTCATGCTTTGCTTTCTGTGCTTCCACGAAGCATCTGACTGACTAGCCTGTGAAACAAGATGCTAGACTAGATGAGCCTTTGCTCTGATGCAGCAGGGCACCTTTTATGTTCTTAAAATTGGTTACCAAAATTCCATACCTCCTTGTGGTAACAAAAACAAATCCAGCATCTTAAGAGGATATTTCAGTTTGTCCAGTTGCAACTTTTCATCTACAGGTGTTCTGCATTTTTAACATTCATTTTCATGAAATCAATGCAGTATGTGGGAAGAACCATACAAGAAGCTGTCCTTGCTTACCTCTGATAGCAGCCTCAGCTAAAAGCTTCTGTACTTCTTTCTCCATTTCTGTACTGTTACATATCTCTTCCATGCTTCCTTTAAATCCTTTCTTTCGTGCTAACTCTTTAAGTTCTTTATGGTTTGGCACAACAAATCCAATGACATAAGACTGGAAGCTTAAAAGAAAGATACATATGCACAGCTTCATGCTGAAACTTATAAATCCATTCTGTTTTAGAAAGCATCAACATTTTACTGTACATTTCATCACATTTCTTCCTCAATTTTCCTCCAAGATGTAATGGCACACACATTAGCTTTTGTACATTGTTGCTAGTGAAGACAAACATCCCCGAGTCAAGTTCACTCTTACTTATAAGTGTTGCACCATTTCAGCCTCTTCCTCTCTTCAGTGAAGCACAAGCCACTAAACCACTGCCACAGGATTATGCCTATAAGAACTAAAGTTCAATACATCAGGGGAGGGGCATCAGGTTGGAGAAGGCTGTAGGGTTTACCCCTACAGGGATATCTTTTTGGGGGTTCTCAGCCGTATACAAAAGAGACCTGGGGAAATGAAAGGAGAAGTTCCTTGCCCAAAGGAAGAACCCTGCTGCTACATCAACTTTTGTTTGTTATATGCTACAGTGTTATTGGAGGAAGGGTTAAAAGCTGCTTCCACATCACACATAAGATTAAACAAACCCAAATCCTAGCCCTGCAGCAGTATGAACGCCTTCCCCAAGGATACTCTTTTGTTAGCTCAAAGCATTTCTTTCTTGGAAGGAGGGCAAGAAAAGGGCATGGGTGAACCTGGAGCGGAGGGAGGGATGTTCAAGCTGCTCCAGTCCTCCCTAACTGGTGAGACAATTATGGGAGGGAAAACATCAGATTCCACACGGCTCTGTTGTGAGCAGCTGTGGCAGATATCCATGCTCCCTGGTGAAAGTTTTTATTGGAGTTCTATCATTCTGTATCTAGACTTGGGAGGAGAACAATAATTTCACTAATTTCCCTTTAGAGGCTGAGAACGCAAGGATATTTGTGGACAGTAACTTCAAATTAACTTTAAGAAACACCAGTACTAAATTCAATGGTTAGTGATGTGTAGGTTCAGGAGAAATTTATCTTCCTGTTACCTCCCACAGAATCTCTGCATATTCATGAGGACAGGTCACTGGTTAGCTAAAAACAGAGAGAGGTCCTAAAATTACTCAGAGCTTGGAAAAATTGAACCTGTCAAGTCTTGAGACACTCAGGCGAGAACTTTCTTTCAGTCTCACCACCATCACAGGCCCATCTGGTCAGGACATGGGAGAAGGCCTTTCGGGTGGCTGCTTCCAGGCTATGGAATTCCCTTCTATGGGTGCCTAGGATGGCTGCTGCTCTGCTCTCATTTGCCCAGCAAGTAGAGACATTTTCATTTGAGCAGAGATTTGATGACTAACTGTTTGTGCAGGAGGGTCTTTTTACTGGGAGTAAGATTGCTATAACTTTACAGCTAAGGTTTAAAATGATTTTATATTTTTAAAATGAATTGTGTTTTAATATAATAATCTGTTTAATTTTGTTTCAAACTTTTATCATTAGGTTTTTAGCTTGATCTTATTTTAACTTCTTTGTAAGTTATTCTGGGTAACACTGTGGGAGAAAGGCAGCAGATAAATAAAATAAAATAAAATAAAATAAAATCCTTTGTGAATTACAGTACAGCTCCCAGAAATGTCCAGCTAGAATTGTAGTGCAAATAAGCAACTTTTCTAAATTTGAGTATTATTCTAGCACAAGCAAAAATATTACTTGCCCAAATATACACAGGTCACCTTACCTGCTTGCATATACACAAATATTATCCACCAGTGGAAGATTCTTCAAAGCTGCTTCAACTTTTCCAAGAGAAACATATTCTCCTGCTTGAAGCTTCACAAGATCTTTTTTACGATCTGTAAAAGTAATGTTTTCAATTAAAAGATGAACACACCTGAAATACTGGCATCCTGGATCAGACTAACCAAAGATGTACTTTCATTTCCACTTTAGAACATTTTGAGATTTAACAAGAGTCTCAGAAGTAAGAGCTGCACAGATGCATGCACACAAATATACCATATGTAAATACATTCAAGTCAGTAACAAAAAAAAGTCCTGCATCTACTGGAGTGAATATTCAGTAGTGTAGCGCATGTCAAAACGCACCAATAATTTTCAGGCACCCATCTGACTGGAATTCTCCAATATCTCCAGTGAAGAGCCACCTCTGTCCATTCTCATCTACCATGAAATCCTTTTGTGTTCGTTCTTCATTTTTGTAGTAGCCCATTGTTATGTTTTGGCCTCCAATAACAATCTCACCTCTAGGATATGGTTTATCTGTGTTAAAGTATCCACCTAGAATACAAATTTTTGAAGTGAATATGTAACTTTAAAATACAGAATAATCAATTCAAAAAAGTGTTATATTATGCCATTTTTCAAATGCAACGTTAATAAACTTTAAGGTACATACACTAACACTTCCTGAGGCTACAATGTCTAGCACAATGGGGAAGCAAACAGGAAACCTTCCACACAAACATCCTCTGCTAGCTTGGGAATTATGCATAGAAACAAGAAGGATGCCATGCAAATAACTCCCAAAGCTGCATCCTGGTACACAGCAGTGGGCACAGTTCTCAACAGTGAACTGAAAATCATATACGCTGCAGCCCACTGGCTGTTCTTCTGTCACTCAACAGATATTATTTGCTGAGTTTACTAAACCTTTATTATTCCAACCCTAAACATTTGTAAGTAAATTCAGGCAAAGACCTTTAGAACTGAAGTACAACTAATAATCAGGTTTTCCTTCTGTCACATCAAACCCCAAAGAGTTAGATTGCTTACAAATTTAAAGCATTTCATTCTATGTGGAACAATAACCATGTAAACCTTTAAAACATTAAGAACGAACAAACCTCATATCAAACACATCAGCTGGTAAAATATAGCTTTGTACAGTTTTGAAAGCAGAAGTGAAACACAAGCCACGACCTGCCAGTGTAGACATACAGGAAATGCTACTTTGTTTCCAACTAGATGGCATTTCATTGCTTGGACTCTATACATAGAGGAGGGAATGAAGTGAGTAAGCCTCATTCTTGTAGCACCCACTTTATCAGGCAAGATGAGGGCCACCCTCAAGCAATATGGGAAAACAATCATCCTGTAATGTTTGATGGTTATAAAATGTGTGCATTGTGTCATACAGAGATAATGCTTCCTGTTGGTTTGTGCAGTTGGCCTGAAAGTCATTCTTGTTAAAAAGGAGTTGAACTTGAGTCTTCCACATCTAAACGCAATACCATCCACTATATTACACAGTACACAGGATACCAGCTCCACTAGACAAGGTTTCTACATTTAATCCATTAACAGTGACTCACAGACTTTCCATTATGAGTTCCAAGTGTAAACAAGGGGGAGAAAGGGCAAATACAGTTTGTTCTGAACTTTGATAAATTTTTGGTGATATTCTGGAAGTAAGTTTTTAAAGACACAAATCTTTCTTTGTTTTTCCCTTGGTTACTATTTGCTTTAGTTAGCACACTTGAGAGTGTACATAATTTAAAAAAAATGCGACAGTATACAGTAGACAGAGAAATAATCTAAACTGCTCAAAATAGAATAGACATGTGCACACACATGCACACACACAGACCATCTTTCTGTCCTCAACATGATAGATGATACATTTTTTTAAAAAAATGACTTTAAGAAGTAGAGAATGAAATAATTTAAAATAATAAAATAATGATAAGTAATAAGAGTACATGCTCTTATTACTTATGAAACATATACATTCTGTTATCAACTTTTACTGTATGTTAGCTTTTTCTGGATGTTAGCACATCACTTTCTAGCAAACTTTGGAAATGACACATGATTGGTACGACATTATGTGAGAACACATTACATTTTGGGTAGTAATGTTTTGGATAATGAAGAACACTAGTAATGTTGCTAATAACAGTTTTTAACTGTAACAAAGTAATGCCAATCTCTTACTAATAAATGTAACTTTTCAGGGGTCTTTTGGGAGGATTTATGGCCTTTTTTTATTAAGCATTTTTAAAAGTGAAAAGTTACTAAAAACAATGTAGTCAACTAGTATTTCAACAACATGCTAATACATCTGAGTTACTCTGAAAAGTAACAAATAGTATATTACTTTTAAAACTAATATTGCAAACTCTACTTTGTGGTAATCATCTGTGTATCTACATATTCTCTGAAGAATTTCATAAGCTCGCCTACTATGATTAATCACAAAAGGAACGGACAGCAAAAGGACAGCAAAGAAAAAAATCCAAATAAGCCAGCAATGGTAATTAGAATGAGACCTAAGGAAATTTAAAAGAAGCAGTGCTACAAACAGAGCTTCATCTAAGAGATTGGAAACTCAAAAATCCAAAACTGTACTTCATTCTGTAACTAAATCTAAGCACAGACAACTAAAACAAACTGTTGTTTTTCTGCCCTTCCCTCCTTTCCCTCTGGCGTTTATATCAGATTTTTGATTGCAAGCTCTAGGGGCAGGGATGTGTCCTCTATATTCTGACAGTAAATATAAATAGATAACAATCTTAAGGAACAATAATAGCAATAGCATTTATTTCTATACTGCCTATCAACTAAGCGGTTTACAATGTATTTTTAGCTAATTGCCCCCAACAAGCTGGGTACTCATTTTACCGACCTGCGAAAGGATGGAAGGCTGAGTCAACCTTGGAGCCTGGCAGGATCGAACTCACAACCTTGTGGTTGCAGTACTGGCATTTAACCACTGCGCCACCAGGGCTCTTTGGATATGTAATCTTAGGCTATCAAATACCAATACCAAATGCGGCCCTGTCAGTTTATCTGTCTAGTGAATTTGTGTTCAAAGTGAACAAGAGCAATCTCCCCATCCCCTGGGAAATTATCACAGAACACCAAATGATAAAATGAACAGAGCAGTCAGGAAAGAAGAAGGTGGGAAAATGGAAGAGACGAGAAGCCGACTAGTCACTTAGTTGAGGGCTCCAGAGCTGCCTACTTTTTGCAGACAGACAAAGAACAACTCAGAAGCCCTAGTACCATGCTTCCTGTACCTAGCCTGAACTATGCATACTACAAAGCAAACACGCTACACTCAAAACCAATGAGGACAGAGAAAGGACTAATCTCCAGCCAGCATTCTGAGAACCTAACTGACAGAAAAAAAGGGCAAAAATGCACTGACCAGTACCCAACAGTGCCATTCTACTAGTGAATGTCTACATCCGGATTATGTATAAGGAGTAATCCAATGCCACTGCAAGCAGAGAATGCAAGACTAAAGGCACTGTAATTTGTGTAACTGGAAAAATCTACTATACCATTTCCCTCTGCCAATGTTATGCCAGATTTAAATCATTAAATAAACAAACATTTTTATAAGGAGTTAGGAGTCACCACAGTGAGTTCCATTCAACATGGGACTACAAATTTTGCTTTGGCTTCAAATCATCATTGCTTATCTTCGTCTCTGAAATTATCTGGCATGTGTTGAGGCCTCTGGAAAGAAGAAAGGCCTTATCTCACTTTCCGCCAAAGAGATATTTGACAAAATCAGAACTCCACTTCTCCCACATCTAGTCGAGATTAATATTGCCCACCAAGGAATCAGCATACATTTTTTGATAAAGAACAAAAATGACAGAAAATCCCTTTTATTCCAGAAATAACTATGTCCTCTAGCTCAAACACTGGGATGATGGAGAGTACAGAAAAGTAAACAGGTGGCATTTAGATTGTTGTTGTGACCTTCAAGTCATTTCTGACTTATTTAGGTTATGAAGGCTAATTTCTTTTGTTCATATATTAGTGGTATAAAAGATATATTTTAGAAATAGCTTGGTCTGCCTTGTCTGAATCCAGGTCATGCTATCTTACTGCAGAATTTTTTGCAGTATTTTATTTCCACATTCAGATCCAGACCGTATGATTTCTCAGAAAAACAGAAAGGAGAGGTGGTAAATTAGAAAGCATAAGAGAAAAGGAAGAGGTGATTACTGAAGCAGAAATTTTATAGGTAGCTTCAAAGGGCTCACAATTCATCGGAATCTGCCTCACTGTTACAGACACAGTACTGGGCTTTGATGGAGGAAAATCTGTGTAATTAAAAGGCTGAAATTTAACATTACAAATTTCCCCATATCTGTGCCTCAAGACTGGGACAAGGAGACACCTGTTAAATGTATATTGATCATAAAGCCATTACAGGTGCAGGAACTGCTTGCTTATTTTCTGCTTTTATGAGATAGGACACAAATGTTTCAAACTAGCACAATTAGAAGGGAGCGTAAAAGTTGCACACGCACCCAGATGACAGGCAGAAATTCTAGAGACAGAGCTTCCAATGCTTTGAACATTTCCATTTGTTGAATTTCTGGCTATTCCAAAGCCTTCTGGTGTGTGTCACCCTTTTCTATATTTATTTAAACCATTTATATTCATTTCAATAGGAAAAAGCTTTCAGAGTGACTTAAAGATAGAGACCTCATGGTTTTTGTATCTGGGGCAGATAAGGGCACACTACTACTTCAAAAATTGCAATTTTACCAAATCCAATTGAGCTCCAGAAGCCCACTCAAGAAAATAAGGATTGTATCCTTATTTTGCTCTGTAATGTGAAGGAGAAAGGCAGTAGAATAAGACTCACCACACTTTTTACTCTTTTCCTTTCTCAAAATGTAATGTAAGGTGTTAGGAAGGGGTGCCCCTAGAAGTTCTTAGTGTATGCCAGGGCAGATGTAAAAGTCAGCAGGTCCTACCTGGCACATAATCCCTTCCCTATCCTGGTTCTTTGCAATGCAGTGCAAAGACATTTTGGGAGAGATTTAATGTGTTAGGCACAGTCCATCAGGAAAGAGAGGAAGATTGTCTCTATTGCTATGAAATTTTCCTATTAAAACTATTTGAAAAATGTTTTGTCAACAAATTTGAAGCAAGGGTTTTGGGGCAGTTTTGAAAGCTAGGGAATTTAGTTCCCTCATTCCAACATAGCCCACTTCCAGGATTTTTTCATCTCAGCTAAAATGATCAGGAGCTCTATATAAATTTCTTTAATGTATGTTAATCAGACTATTTTAGTTCCACTACTCTTATCCTCTCAAAAGTGCAGATATACTGGATGCCAAAATAGGCTAAGGAGAAGGTGGAGTGAGTTTCTGTAGCTGAAGGTGGGATCCATAAGGTCTTAAAAAGAAACCAGAGACATTTTGGGAGAGAGAAAAAAGAATACTGGTTTCCCCAACATCTCCCCAAATCAGCCAGGGAAAATGGAAACCTGGCTGCAAAAAAGCAGTGTGTAGATGCAAGCCTCAAGGTCACTATGATGAGCAGTAAAACTGAAGGAAAACAAGCAGTTTACCTCTTGCCCCTTTTACTTTGGGGTATTACCTGTCTCTGTATGTAGGAAAGGATCTGAGCTAAGGAGAATGTGGCCTGTAGCATCTTCTTCCATAGGCAATTCCCACTTGCACAGAAACATATACTGTCTTTTACCATCAATGATCAAGCATAGCTGGAAACACGCTAACTGGGGGATTCTTGATATTTAAGTCTAAATACCACCACCCACCCTCCCAATATTTCAAGCTCTGGCTACTTTCAGTCACTCCAAGTCTGGGAAATGGCAAGGGGAGGAATTAACACTCAGTGTACCACGACCCCAATCAGTTTCAGCAATTCTTGGCTGGTTTTAAAAATAAAGAAGAAGAAAAAATGACAGGCTTAGTGTAGCCCTCAGAGAAACTTTATGAAATAGCAAACCAAATTTCTCCTAGTGCAACTATGCACAATCAAGTTTTAGAAAACATGTTAAAAGTTTGCTGAAGCATAGTCACATTATAATAATAAAACCAAACATCTGAAAATTTGTTCTGAAAGAATTATCACCACCTGACCAGTGAAGCTTCATGGCAAAAGGACATCATACCTTCTTTCCAGTCTGCTAGCTTGATTTCACAGCAAACCAAGGGTGCGCCTACTCTGCCTGTTGTGTAATCCCAAACTGAAATTGAGAAAAAGACGACATTACACACTCAAAGGAGTAGCCAGTTCTATTATTGTTTCTATAAATAGTTCAGTATCAAAAAAGTTTTGAGAGATTCTAGAGTGAAGTACTATCCATCTACTCAGATTATCACATTATATCTCTGCATCCTAAGTGATTCCACCTCCATACATACCACTAACCTTCAGTGATTGTTCCAGCCCCAGAGGACTCTGTTAAGCCATAGCCCTGTCCCACAGGGCAACAAAAACAGATGTTCATAAATCTCTGAGTAGCTGCAGAAAGTGGAGCTCCTCCACACAGCAAGACCCGAATCTTTCCACCTAGCAGCATTCGGACTTTTCGGAAAATGAGGCTAGAAAAGTAAGAAATATTTTTACGACCAAGATAAAAACTATTCTGGAGATAATCTACACTAGTATGTGCATCCAATCAGAAAGCTGTGTTCTTCTTTTGTCAAATGACTTCTCCACATACATGCATGTCTATTTGGAAAAAGAAGGCCAACAATCCAAGGAGACTTATGACTGTATGTCATACCCAAAGACTGGTAACAGACTAGCATATCTGGCCTTTCCTTTTTCAACTTTATAACTGGCAGCGGCTTCCAAAAACCACTTTACTGTTTAGCACATGTTAGGTGACGGCGTCCTTCTTGTTCACCTATACTAACAATACATATACTGCCTAACTCTTACTTTTGGCAATCAGTTAAAGATTCCTATTTCCCTAAAAGATCCAGCCATGTGGGCTACTCCTCAGAAATCCATCTCAAGAGCTTGAAAAATTACTTTTTCACATAATAAAAGAAAACCCTGAACAGTTACATTTTGCACAATTCCCTGCATCCCCCAGCCAGCATGTTGGAGGATTCTGGGAGCTGGCTTTATTTATATATATCTTACTTCTTTTTTCTCACCTCTGGGACTCAAAGTACTTTATTAAAGTTAAAATATAATTAAACTATCAACAGAACTATAAGTGATTAAAAACATGCCCATTAAAACAGAAAAAAATATATAAATACAACCAAATGTTATTAAAGGCCTTTCCCTATGAGCAAGCAATCCTTAAAGGCCTGTCAAAACAAAAAAGGCCTCACCTGCCTAATGTAAGGCTAGCAAGGAGAGAACTAATCTAGGATTCCTAGGAAGAGAGGTTCAGAACCTGGGAGAAGCCACCAAGAAGATTTTCTCCTGTGTTCTACTTCTAGATGTACCTCTAGAGTAGTGGGACATAAACAAGAGTCTCCCCAGAAGATCTCAAAACCCATGCAGGCTTATGTGTGGAGATACAGTCTGTCAAATAGCCAGGACTTAAGGACTTAAACTGTGCCCGGAAATGGAGCTGCTGCAACAAGGGTGTTGTATACTACCTGTTGTATACTACTACTACCTCCCACAGTAACACTGTGTGCCCAACATATATGTGAGGGTTCCATTCCAGGAACCCCTGCATGAAACAAAAAATGCGAGTACTACATGTCATTATAGTTACAATGAGGACAACATGTGTGTGCCTGCAGCAGCATGGCATACACCCATCACATCCAGTGACTATAATGGGACATGACACTTCACATGACCTCACATTTGTGCAAGCAGAAGTTAGGTCAGAAGAGAGCGTACTGTATCCTTATCCCAGGTTTGTGGCCACAGGAGAGGGGCATCATTTACCTTACCTGTCACACAATGGAGTAGTGTAGCCTTTCGAAATCTGCTCCATCTTGTAATTGTAAGCTAATATAAACAGATTCCTTTGGAAATTGGACATTTCATTTACCCGATTCATGACATTTTTGTAGATTCGATCCATGATTTCCTGGTTAGAAAAATGGATTACACACATCAATTCAACAGAGATAACTGTGTAACCAATTTCATTTCCTGCAGATATCAAATAGACATTGCATTGTTTCAGATTAGATTTGGTTTTAAATGACAACCTAACCAATACTTCTTTTAAGGTTAAAGAGAAGAAGAAAGTATGCTGTACAGTTTACCACTTGCATGCTGGAGACAACAGTTATTTGCTTTAGTTGAGGAACAAACTGCACAGTTATTTTCAGATTAAGAAGTACTCTATCAAAATATTGAAGAGGTAACAGAATTCCATTTTTTAAAAAATATTTATGCCTAAACTGTACTGTAATGTATACCATTCAGGGAGAATCTTCCTTTCTAAAAGTCACCATGACTTTCTTTTTTTCCTATCTTATCCAATACATATTACAACACTCTTAGCCTTATTAGCTAGTACTAAATTAATATTAAATTAATATGTAGTATGAACCATGGCAGACATTTGAGGACATTTGAAGTTTTTTTAATGTGAATTTGTTATAACCAGTACGCCAAGCAGTTTTTCATGAGGCGGATGGAGCCACAGTGGAGAGGAAAACCACTTTCTGTGAACGTTTTTCAACCATAACATGCTCAGGTTCCATAATACATTTTTCATACTATGTTTCAGCCAAGATTACAACAACATCTAGTACTGAAGTATTATTTATTTATCATTAAAACTGTATTTTTCATTCAATATATTTTCATTCTATATTTCAGAGCAGACAATGCTGTAACAACATATAGAAGACTCAGGTATCATTTATTTATTTATTCACCTATTTATCCATAAAATTAAATTCTTCATTCAACTTATTTTCAAATAAGTTCTAGGAACCCAAGGAAGTCAGCAGAATGTGAATAAAATTTAAAAGCACTCAACATAACCCAGACACTAGTCAATCTCTGGCGTGCTTTCCATATGTCTCAAGTAGTAAGGTAATGTAACATTACAATGGAAGTATTATCAAACTGTCATGTAGCTTTTGAAAAATGAAGACTTCAAATATACAGCTTACCGGCACAGCTGCCATTAGAGTTGGCTTTAATACAGAAACATCACCTTTACTTCCTTTCTTTATTTTAGAGGACTAAAAGAAAAGCAAAGACAGAAATACATGAACTTAGGTTAGCAATGATAACCATATATATATTGTTTAATGAGTATTAAAGAAGCATATGAGGGGCAGGGACATGTTTCACCATAGCATGTGGTCACAAAGTAGCACATGCACATTTTGTCAGAAATGCCAAAACACTGAAACAGTTTCAAAACAAGTATTTGATTTTACATTTAAATATATTTTAGGCATTTCTTTAAAATGTACCATTAACTGCTACAATCTGGTTTATGGGGGGAAAAGCTCTCACCTGATCACTTAGAGTCTGAGGTGATGAGTAGCCAATACGACATCCATGGGACAAGCAAACAAGTTCAGCACTTAATTCCAGAACATGAGCAAGAGGTAAGTAGCCGATGTAAATATCCTTCTCTCTGTAAAAGGAATGATGTTCTCTGTGTCATACGGTGTCAATGCACTGCCAAAACAACTTTGTAATATTATTATAGTTTACAACACTGAAGCCACCCTTAGGACTGGGTTTTTCTTTCCTCATATCTTCTTACAGCAAGCTGTTTCCGCCCATACAGTTAAGCATTCTATTGCCACTATTGTGGAAATTAAGCAGCTTCCAGGCAACATGTGACTTTCACAGCCATTTTTGTATACCATGGACTCCATACCTTGTTTTAGCAGAAAATCTTCTTTTTTCCTCCAAAATAAGGGCTTTTTTAAAAAAATTTAAAAATTAGAAAGCTTGAAATGACCCGTTTCATTTGTGTTTCAAGTAGAGGGGCTACTGAAACCTCCCAGGTATTCTGAGGTTAGAAAAATGGCCCCAAGACCTCCCTTCCCAAGCCAACATTAAGAAAAAACCAAGTTCTCCTTCAATCTCAGAACATTTTGACTGCACCAAGAGACAATAAAATTTCATTTAAAAGCATACCCATCCCCTATCTCCATACTATGATTTCATGTTCCTAACTATTGCCTTTCTAAAAAGTGGTGGCTCACGCAAATGAAACTTAAGAGAAACTGTAACTTATTTGTATTCTTGCCAGGGCTGCAAAGCAATGACTTACCTATACCAAACTTTCAAATCTAAAGCATTGCTTTAGTCAAAGTGGACTGATGCCAGTCCACATGCCATCAGTTCTTGGTCCCTGGAAAATTTCCAGGAAAGAAAAAAAAACAGCTGTAACCAATGGGCACAAATACAATACTGGTCTCCTTGGCACATTGGTAAAAAACTGCTAGTACCCCACATTAGACAGCTTAAGAAGATGAGACCTAAAGAACACCAGACTACAACATGCTAACCGTATTCATACATCCTTTAGGTTGGCACAGAAAGAAGAACTGAGTAGCCCTTTTCCCCTGTTATATAATAAAAGCTTGGTGAAAGCTAGCATTTGACTCTCCCAAGTACATTAAATATCTTTATACTAATGCACTAAATGAAATAATGTTTTAGTGATTCTAAGACTGTGTAGAAATGCTAGTACTATTCAAGACTATATTTGATACATACCCCAGATTAGGTATCCTTTCAGCCATCCCAGTTATACCAGAAATAAGATTGCAATGAGAGATCATAACACCTTTTGGAACTCCCGTAGAACCACTGGTATACATAATTACAGCAATGTCTGAGGGAACTGGTTTCAATTTCTGTTTGTTGACAGGTACTTAAAAGAAATCATAAAAGCAATTAAAAAGAAAACCAAATTGTGAAAAGTTTACTTAATCATTTAACAGCACAACTTCTAACAGACAGAACAGGGGAGACCCTGCAGGACAATCACCAACACATCCAGGTCCATGCCAAGTTTTCACTTAACAAGATAGAAAAGGTGTGCGGGCAGCGGAAACTGAAGGGCAGTTCCCTTTTCCTTGTTTCTCCACCCCAATCCCTTTTAAAGTTTCCTTCTCATCTACATAGAATTAAGCATACTACTTCCACTGAGGGACTGGGGCTGTCTGGGCAGCGAGACAGTTTTGGAGCCTATGGATCCATGGCCTCATCCACCAACTGATTCCTAGCCTCTCCAAAGGCAGAAGAAGAGCTGCTGGGTTGGTGATGGCAAAGCCCTAAAGAGGTCTCCAGAGACAAACCTCCCGTTCTGACCTTGGAAGCAGGAGGGACCCACAGTATCCAGTGGCATTCCTGCTGTCTGTCCTGGGATCTTGGGATTTCTGCTTAACTTACCTAATAGCGTTTGATATTTAAATAATTTTGTAAAAATGTTAAATGTATTCTGTACTTTTATACAGTGAGGGAGACTTAATCATTTGCTAATCTCTATGTTCCAGGAAACCTTATTCTTAATTATATGGAACATGTACTTTGGAGACTGAAGGACTTAACATCAAATTATGCCAACTACTGCACCACAGCCAGAAAGGACCTCACACATCACTATGTCCAATCCACTGCTGGATACAAAATACATATTGTGCATTCTGTCCTCCATTTTGTTGACATCCTTGGATATACATCTGGAATTGCTCTCAAAAAATCCTGAGGCCTGCCTCAGGAATGGAATTTAGCTAAACTACCCCAACCACTCAAGAAATCGGTGTTTAACATCTAGCAATAAAGATTCCACTAAATCTCACAGTTTAACTCAGCACAGTGCCAAATTTGTATTATACAAAGTTTTCAACCTAATATTTTAAAACTACAGCATGAACATTATTTCGTGTTCTGTTTGTGACAGACATAGCAAAGTGTTACAACTGGGTTGACATAAGTAGGAAGTATGCTGGAAATCCCACGGGAGAAAAAGCTTGTATAGCACATGCCAAGAAGTGACAATTTCCCTGCTTTACTCTCATATGTCTTAGTCATAAAGCTACACACAAAATAAATACTTTTTGGCAGAGCTTCCACATTTGCTGAGGAAAAGTACCTAACAGAATTTCAAAAAGAATTGCTACAGAAAACATCGAAGTCTATGTATCCAAATGCTGTCATTTCTAGCATCTATGACAGCTACTGACACATCTAGTACATGCCCTCTGTGTCCAAATGCACCAAAAAGTAACCCTCAAGCATTACTATGACTCTGACCTGTTTTTTCTTTCTTTTATCTCAAAATTCTTTCATTATCCTAAGCACAAAAAAGATGACCAACGGAGAATTATACATACTATTTTCTGTTTTCTCTCCCATAGCTTGAACAGATGCCATAGTGTGAACAATTACACCCTTTGGGAATTCTGACCATGACACTGGTTTACCATCCACAGTAATAATATGGCGGAGCAGTGGAATCTGAGAAGCAATACTCTGTGGGACACAAAATGAATAAAGAATTTTAAAAATTCTTTTCAGCTCTGCTTTTTAAAACATGACTATCTGATATATTAATTCAAGCAGTAGTCATATAGGACTTTAGAAAAACAGAGATAAAAGAGTTGGAATTAGTAAGCATTGGAAGCAAGGATGATAAGCAGTTATGGAAACAGGAAAAGAAGAGAAGGACATGAGTGTATGAAGAGAATAGCGTATGGGAGGCAGAAGTACAGCAGTGTAAAAGAAGAGAAACAGGTGAACATAGCACGGCATGAACTTCAACCAATAAATATGATCCCCAAAATCTAGCCTTTCATGTTATTCTGTTAGCTTATTTGAAGGACTTTATATTATGGGTCTAACTAGATAAGAAAGAGATGCAACATCAAATATTAGCCACTATATTAATTGTTCACGTTATTCTATTGCAACACTGTTTAGAATATTCAGTGTTTAGGAAATATATGTAACTGAAAACAAGCCCTTTTTATTTTCCAAACACACTAACACATCAGCATCTTCTTAATACAGCCTTATCTACTACATGGAGGTTAATCCCTATGAGTATGTTTCTGGGATACTTCTGTGTCTCCAAAGCAAACAGCTGCAACTGTACTATCATTACACTCTCACACAAAGGCTGAAGCAAGTGGATAATGTCCACAGTAACTAGCCACAATTTATTTCAGTACTCACAGATCAACTGTTGAATGGGGCAAAGGCAATGTATCTGCAGGTAACTGGAGGCTTATTGCCATTACTACAAACCACCTCTGAATGAGGGCACTGAGGGTTCATTTTTAATTTACCCAATCCACGATTTTCAACAGTGGTATCAGTTGAACCCACAAACCTTTTGCAGATATTTTTGCCCTCCTTTTCCATATTTTCCTTATGCTCTACTAAAAGGAACAGACAGAGTACCATAGCAAGAAGTAGCAACTCAGCTCTCCCTTGCCATCAGCATAACCAACAATAAGGGATGATAGAAGCTACAGTCCAAGAAATAACATTCTCCATACTTGCTGCCAAGAGTTCTCTATCCTAAATTTCCTGATCTAGAGACTGACAGAGACTCAGAGCCCATATCCAACAAGTTAACCAGGTGTTAATAGTGATGACTGTAATATACTAGAGCTTGAAAAAGTTATATTTTTGGACTACCCCCCTCAACAATTCTAGAAGTTGTGGTTCAAAAAAAAATCCCTTCTCCAAGTTCTAACTATACCTGGCAGAATCTTCCTGGGTACAGGATCTGGTACCTTACGGTTCCCTGCACCCTGGTTGATATTCTCACAGCTTCCCTTACTATCCACTTCATTTCTACAGCTGATATATAGTCCCACCTATGAAGATAATCCAGTGCTTTGGTCTTTGCCCCTATTGTTAGCCTTCTTTTTCCTCAGCTCTCTGTTCTGTTTCTGGTCCTTTTCTTAAAAGTTCAAATCTTCCATGCATTCTCTCTTGTGATATTTTTTCCAGTCTACTGCTTTCTCCATTTTGTTCCTTCTTTCTCCAGCCATTCTGTCTTTCAGTTCCCTCACTCTTTATTTTTGGCATAAGAAACTAATGTTCAAACAGGATATTTTAACAGTTATTTTGTGGGAAGAAACTGCAATTGTAGTACGATTTCTCAATGCTTTGTTCAATGGGAAGCAGAGATAATAAAATCTTGTCACATTTTTACATCCACTAGCTCCTTCTCTTCCATCAGATATCCTCACGTTGCATAAGTGGCCAATGGAGATGTGTATGTGCGTGTGTGTGTAAGTATGTGTGTGTATAATTTTACAATATAACAAAAATTCATCTCTGCTACAAAATTTCAAAATAGTTATATATAAATCATGTGAAATATAAATATAAAATGGGTATACGGAACAATTGGAACTTTGTAGTTAGATACAGAACTGCTCATATATAAAGAATAAACACTGTTTGTGTACAAAGAACAAGGGAAAGGTCACTATTGCCAGGGGCCAATGCATCTAGGATGGCATCTTATTGATTTGTACCAACTGTTGAATGATGAGTCAAAACACAGATAAATCTAATGGATGCAGTGGGTCTATTCTAATCAGGACTAAAAGAGAATTCAGTCCCCACTCCCAGTGTTGCAAGAGCCTATGTCTACATCAGTTTAAATACTGCATGCAGCAGTCTCAGCCCTTTTCTCCATGATACTACATAACTATATACAAGCATCCAATTTATTTAGACAAGATTATGCCTTACCTTCAATTTTGTCTGCATCAGTTCTTTGCTAGTAATAATAGTTGTCACCTCAGTTTCATTTAGTCCATGCACTATTGCAGGGCCTCCTAAGGTAGCATACAGTGTTACAACTGGGGAAAAACAATGAATTTTCTGTTATACCGTCCTGCTTCAAAGTCAACACTGGAACTTTGAAAAATAAAACAAAAACAAACAAAAGAAGTAGATTATGTTTGTGCATTTATACTTATTTCCTCAGAAAACTGGGGTTTCCACTTCTCCAAATTCTACAGAATAATCTCTACTCCTTCTTACTTCACAGGAGGATATACTAGTTTCAACTCTGGATGTTCCATCCTATTTTTACAGTAGGAATAGAAAGCGCTGCTCAGCAAAGCAGACAACAGAAAAGGATTTCAGCATCAGCTACTGACCTTAAATTTCATACTGAGATTTTAAAAAAATAATTAATGAAACATTAATTGGGATCCTTCACTTTTTCTTCAAATAAAGTGGAATAATATTGACTACCAATAAATTTAAGAAGCTGTGATCTGGCTAGAATGGTCTTGGAGGTGCAAGAGGGAGTATAAAACTTCTTATTCAGAACTGCTCATTCATTCATGATTGGAGGATTTGAATTCAGCTATTCTTTTCACTCCCATAGTTATTTAGTTAGTGACAGAGCAGTTATCTGTCTGGCAGGAAAGAACCCCTGAATAGCACAGTATGGAACCCCGCCCTCCCCTTACACACACACACAAATATCTCTTTTCTTCCATTTGATCCTTCATCAGATTTTTTTTTTTAACAAATAACTGTAACTCAAACCTGTTTTCAAGTGGACACATCTGTAAGAAGCCTTTTCCATTCTTTCACTATGTTGGCCACTTGACAACAACACACAGAAAACCCTGATCAGTGACTTGGCAGTTGTGCCCCTTCAAGGTGTTGTTGAACTACAATTCTCATGATCCCTCCCTACTTACTGTGACATCGGTGCTGGTGGGGGTCAGATTCCAACAACACATAGATGTCCCCAGGTTCCCATTCCTTGCCTTAAACCCTTGCAAGTATAAGGTGATGCACTAATCATATCACCTCACGTGGACACAATTGGATATTGCCTCATTATGATGAAATGAATCTAGCTTGACTTCCATCATACTCAAGTGGTGGCACACATCCTGCTCTTTAATTAAAAACTACTAGGAAATAGCTTTTGCTTAATGATTTAGGGCATTTCTGCACTATACTGTTATAGTGTTATTATTCCACTTTCAACATCCTATGGAATCCTGGGGTTTGCAGATTAGGGAAGGGCAGTTAGAATTCTCAGCCAGAGAGCTCTGTGGCATCAGTGAACTACAAACCCCAGAATACCACAGGATGTTGCAAGTGGAATAATAGCACTGTAACAGTGTAGCATAGAAATGGCCTTAGTGTCTCTACAGCTGTAAGATAAAATATCAGACATCTCAGCATCCTGGCAGCAGGCATGGAAGCCTTCCATGCCAGCGTCAGCCAGTTCCCAGAAGTCACGCGGTGGCATGGGAATTCTCTGTGCCAAAAAGACAGTCTGGAACGTTCATGATGATGTCGTCACACTGAGGCAGTTTCTAGTACTCTCCAACTGAGATTATAAAATATGTGTGCCAGCTCCTACTTCCAAATAACTTTGAAATATGGGTTTCTACACATCTGTGGCCATCAGTCTACATACCAAGGAAAGGTGAACTCCTCCTTAAAGGCAGGCTCACATCTTTCTCATAAGTGAATTTTCTTTCCTTGCTTGTGAATTCTGAAGGGTTTCTTCTATAGCTTTGGCAACTAAAAGGAAGCCTTGGGAAAGCTCCTTTTTGGAATACTGCTCTCAGAAAAAGGCCAAGCTGGTCATGGGGGATTCTGGGAATTCTAGTCAATAAAATGACCCCTCCCTCAATTCTGCTGATATTCAGATACTGGGCCCTATAGTTAACAGTGATTTGGGCACCCTTAACTACATGTGATTAGACTATTAGTAGAAACACAGTTCTTGGATAGCATTAGTTTCATACTAACAAAACTATTTACTTTTACTCAAAAACTACATTGATTGAACTGTATTTTCTTTTGTGTATGTGTGTGTGCGTGTGTGAGTGGGAGGCTATTAAATAAGAAAGATAATTCTAAACTGTTGCAAAGCAAATACACATGTACATTGTTTTCTTTGATTTGGTGGGAGCAAAGTACAAAAGATTGTCTTCATTCGTTCCCATGTGCTCTCTGTGCTTAATCCAGTGACCCCTATTATATAAACACTAAGATTTCCCCTAGCCAACTCTCAGAGCAAGCTGAAGAAGAAGAAAAATATAATCCTTTGAACAAGAATTGATATTATTCACCTACAGACTGTGTGGTGGGAGTGAGGACGGGGGGGGGGTTCATGAAATGAAAAATAATCCAGCGGTTAATGAAGTCAAGAAATTTGCCTGATTTACAAAATGGTGCACTGACGTCATGGAGCAAGAAATGAAGTGAGCTACAGCAGCTGCAAGCAATTAGCACACACAGGGTCTGCCGTGCTGTCACTTAACACTGTGCATAACACTTCAGCATGCACACATACAATTTAATTAAAATATAGACAGCATTATCAAGAATATAAGGAAAAGTTGACAGATGGGTATTTGTCACTTTCTCACAGTGATCCAAAACAAAAAAGAAACAAAAACCCTCTCCAAATATGATTTCTATTGTGAAGTCACATCCATACAATACACACTACCAAATTTCAAACAAACACAAAAAGAGAAAGAGTACACTAATTCAAGGACAAAGGAATCAAAGAGAAACTCTGTATTCTCACTTACTAGAAGACAGTAATGCACTTATCTCCAGTGACTAAAATTGTTATTTTGTGCATTCTTGTAAGAGAAAAATCACAGGATACTTAGCAAAACCATGAGCAGAAACTACCACAACAATTACGAAGAACATATCCTAAAATAACAGTAAAATTAAAAATTCAGTACCAGTTTTGTGCAGTTGCATATAGATGAGGAAAAGACGACATAAAAATGTAAGTTAAGATTTCAGTTTTTTTGAAAAAAAAACCCACCATAGTAAGTTCAGGCCTACAGATAATGACCTTAAGGAGGGGATTACTTGCCAAGCAACGTAGCAACAATAATTGTTCCTAACAAAATTAAACAAAATGTAATTAACCACATTTTATCAACTAACTCGACTTTGAGAAATGACTACGTGAAAAGTGTACAACAATATTAGCATCTGCCAGCACATAAGTCAGCCAAGTTCAATCATTTGAGATCACTAAATGCTGTGTCATGCTGTGAGCTGAAGCACGTCTCAGAAACTTGAGACATCCTGTTAAATCCTCACTATCTCCATCCCTATCCTGCTGGGCTGGGCGAAAAGGAAGTCTTCTCTACACCAGATGTTTCAATGTATTACTATATTTTTAACATTGAAAACTGAAACCCGCTTTTGAAAAAGTTTTGCCAAGATTTGAGAGAGAGCAACTATCCAAATTTTCTTTAAGACTTAAACCGCTTCTTAATATTTCTGAAGGTGTTTTTAATATTTTTTAAGCCTATGGGATGATGACGATGATGACTAGCAAAAACAGGACAGTACCATTCTATAACTCTGCATTCCAGTACAATTCATTCTTTTGCTGCAGTGATCTCTACAATATTTCATGAAAGAAAACACTTCTTCCAATTGGAAATGACAATGTGACTGTATGCTTGTATCTCTCTTACTACCCCACCTTCCATTTGTTCTCTTAGTTCGAGGTTCTCTAAAAAGCAAGGACAAAGTGATGGTAGATGATGGATATACTATGGAATCACACAGATTATGATGTGCACTCGTCTATTCAGTTATCATAGCAGACTTGAAGCAGTAATGCGCAAGACTGTTAAGTCAAAGGCAAGACAAATATTGAAGGTGGGACACCACATAAGTGAATACAAAGCAAGTCAGACAGCTATGAGCTTACCTAGGAGAATGTAACTCTCACACAAGTAACCTAATTGATTCCCATTTTGTGTGAAACAAGCAAACAAACTTTGATTAATGGAAGATTCTGATCCAAGGAAATAAGCTTCCATCAGGTGGGGAAGATGAAGACATGGGCACAACACTTGCTCCTATCTATGAACCAGCTCATGCAAGCAAGTAAAAAATTAAACAGTCACCTTTTTTTGATGAAGGTCCCCAGAAAGTCCTTACAAATGATGCCCTTGCAGTACATTCAGTTAAAAAAAAAAACGGCTCTCCAACAATACAGAAATGGCCCTGTTGTGACGGTCTGCACTGTTTACAAGGTGGGTTGGAGGCATTCATTGTTGAATGAATCCTTTCTAGTATGATCCTATGTGTTACTTCAAAGCAAGCCCTTTCAAGGATGTTCCTTGGAACTCACCCTTCCTCAACTGGGTATAACATTCTGTAAGAGTTTCCTTCCTTCAAAGCGTGTGTGTCTGGTTAGGCCCATGCACGTCTATTGTGTACTTGTCTCTATGTGAATCTGTTTCTACGGAAATATTCCAATACTTTTTGAACTCAAGACCTAATTTCAAATCTTCTGTACCTTCCAGGATTTTCCATCCCGTGCAAACCATTTTTGGGGCAGTTAAATGTGTGGAAATTCACAAGCACAACTAGCATACATCCTTCTGTTATATTTACAATTTAACAGGGTATTTTTTATGTCATTTTATTTGGTCATTCGTTAAAATAAAGATTCATTCATTCATCCATCAGTCCTCCTACTGTATTCAGGAGCTGCTAACCGAGATTAAATTTCACCATGACTGCTAAATATGTTTTGATAAGCCTACAGGTCTTTGCATAGCAACCTGGGAAAAAATACATGTTGTGCTATTTAGATCCAGAACTAACTGTGAATTCAAAGTAACTGAATATGTGTTCAGACATATCCTGAGAACTATTTCAGGTATGCCCAAAAGTCTGTGCATAACCAGTATATTTCTTAACGCCTTCATCCCATGCAACTTTTGAAAACTTTTTCACTTTCATGGTTAGGGAATGAACTTCAGGAAGGTTGGTTCCTTTTCACATCCTCCTTGCCAAAAAGAACACTCTGCTCCAATTGCCACCTGAGGCTGTAATACAGAAGGGAGATGGACTTTGACCCTCTCCATTTACCAGAGGAGTATGGGCTGCTGGTCTCTCTGTATGGTATTTTTATTGTTTTTTGTATTGTAATTCATCATGAACTAGCTTGAGAATCCATCAATCAAACATACATCAAATCTTCAAAATGAATAACAGCTGCCAACTACTAGTGTGGTTCTTTGATTCCCATACTAGTATCTTGTCTCATTAGCAGGAGGGGAACACATTTTTGTGACTGTATCCACTTCATTTGGTGAAAATAATGAAGATAAATATAGTGTAGCCTTATAATTATTAATGAACATATAACAAAGACAAGGACAATCATTCCAATAAGGAAGTTGGATAGTGAATGCCAACAGAAACACAACTAAAGAGAGGTCTCTTAGAAATAAAAAGGAGGATCAGCAGGGATTGGGGAACCCTGAATTTTGGAGAAGTACCAAACAAAATAACCATAAAAGGCTTCAGTCATCCCCCCATAAAATTGTGGAAGAACACAGCACACTTAGAAATGACGGAATGCTGAATGTTGGCTGGAAAAGAACAATGGAATGCAGGAAGTGGAATACTGGTATGTCAACCTTTTTGTTCCAGATGCCATTCATTATTACTGTATCAAGCAAAAATTAATTCGCCATTACTAAAAATGGAGAAATTTCCATCGGTTGTTCTGAAAACTTCTAATCATAATATTGCTATAATGTTACACAATTTTTTAAAAAGCTCACTGGCACCACATGGAAACCCTGGCTTATCAATTAGAAGCTCTCTGCTAATGCAACCTGGCCAGTCAATCCCACCAAAAAAGGAAATAAATGAATAATTCAGGAATTTTGTTCTGTGGTGTTCCCCCATGACAAACCAGATAAAGGAACGTAAAACAATCCCTGAATTTCTTTTTTAGTTTGTTGGTAGGGGGGATAGAAAGGGAGCTGCACCTGTATTTCAGTGTCATGCTTAGCCACTTCCTCTGCAAACAAGAGGGACCAGCCAGTGAGCACCAGTGAGAAGTGATCAGCCAGTGTGCACCAGCCAACAAGTTCTTACAGATCTTTGGCTTATCATGTCATTCAAACCAAGACATTGCTTCTCTAGAAAAAGAGAACACCATCATCACAAAGATCCTACTTAGTGACTTTTAATAACCATTCACAATCTGAAAGTGTTTTTTGTCGGGTAGCTATTTCAAATCCATCTGTGTCCCATCCAAAGCAACCATCAGCACATCACCTGTTCAGTAATGGGATCTGTGCCAGTTTTCCCTTTATCCTATCATCTAGAAAAGCTGCAATGACACCTTTATAAACTGCGATGTGATACTGGGGAAGAAAACTACTATCCAGACCTATCATCTGCTACTGGGAAGCCAAAAAAGCATGCAAGTATTACAAACTAATCTTGTGTAGATATTGCAGTGGTACAGGTTATGCATCCAGTCTTCACTCACTGAGGTATTTTATTTTCTATGGGTGTCAGTTTCATTTTCCTCAGAATATACAGCATTAATTTGATCAAAATAAAAATGAAAAGATACTGAAACAAAAACACCATGTAAAAGAAAAAAATCTTCAAAGAACATTTTTTAAATCACTTGCTACATCATTGTATGATAAGCTTAATTTCTTTGTTCCATGCGGCTTTAGAGATTTCTGACTTAAACTGTAGCATAAAGTTAGACAAAACTGGTCTTTAAATAGAACACTTTCATTCTCACATGAATTTACTGTTTCATGCAACTGCTTCTATTAACTATCTGATGAGTATAAGGACACAAAATTCCTTTAGAGAAGAACTGTTCAGCCTCATACAGATATTATCCTTTTCCGATTCAAAAGGGATTCTTCATCAGTTTCCTTTGCCACTACTGAAGCACTGCTCTTGCATAATAAGCTGGAAGTTCAATTGTAACTATGGTTATACACAGGATCTCATATAATGCTTTTATCCCCTTGCCAGTTTTGCAGTGATCTTCTTTGGTATCAAAGGCATTAGTAAGTGATCACTACTGAGTTGAGATTGACAAAAACTACATAGAAAAATATGTTAGGTCACCAAAACAAATTTCCAGACATTTTGACAAAAAAAAAGGGGGGGGCAGTTATTTAAGACAAAAAGACATTTTTAGCAGAACTTTTTAAAAAACAAAAACACAGCTGCAGCATTGACTAACAATAACTAGACAGGTAATGCTTGGAATGGAAGAGGCATAGTAACATGGCTCAGCCACCCAAAATGCCACTGCATGTGTCACAGCACACATCTCACAAAAAAGACAGCATAGCTATACTTCAGTAATATAAACAAACTCAAACTATACACCTGTTCTATTTATCTCAGAAGAGCCATTTTTCCTGAGGTATCAAAACAGATGGAAGAAGTATAGAAAAATATTAGAGAACAATGATTTGAATGCCAGATAGATGTCCCATAAAAAGGGAATGAACAAAAAATGGCCATTCTAACCAAACAGCTAGCAAGGAAGCATCAAATTATGGGGGTAAAGGCAACTTAGAAGATGAAGAACCTTCCTAATCAAGAGCTGGTCACATTAAAGTGACTGGAAAAAACTAACATTGTGTTCAGAAGGAGTACTCAAAAGACTAATACTGTCAAGAAAAAAAAATACTTACGCTGGAAGTTGTTCATGAAGCAAGCCTGGGCAACAATCATCCATTCTGCCCTAGTTTCACAGAAGATGGCAATATTTGTCTTTGGTTGCTGGCCCAACACAGTTAATCCATCTCCAAATTGTTTAGCTTTAATGTAAACATCATCATACGAAAGCCATTTGTATTCTCCAAGGATGACCTGATTTTAAAAGATATAGACTTTTTTTAAAAAAATTGGGCACTTAACCTTTGTATGTATATCTTCACCTAACCCCTCCTTGCTTCCCCTCCCCATCTTGTTCTACCCTCTGTCAAAATTTAGATTACAAGGGCTGGGTATAAGGATGGTGGCTTTGTACAAAATGCATGAGATAATAACTTATGTAAATAAATGAATGAATAATACAGTGATTATAAACAAACAACAACAAAAGTTGAACTTATTTTGTTCACAAAATGTGTAAAATACATATAACATGTGGAGCAGCTACACCAGATATAACAATTAATCAATAACTCAGTATTGCATGCCAATTTGTCACTTTGTCATTCTAACTTATGGCCAGAGTATGAAGACGACTAGCACAGTATTTCTTGTTTCAAATTTCTGTCAGCCTTGGAAGTTCTGTATTTTAAAACCATAAAACTAAATGTAGGCTACACCCAGTTGTCTGTCCTGTTTCCTTCACCCACTTCATTTCACTGCAGCAGTTCCAAATATCTAAAAGAGTAATCTCATAAACAAATGGAATATATAAATTTAAGAATCTTTCAAAATGTTTGTTCACTGTTCTCAAGATAAGAAAAGCATTTTTAATGTAAATACAGATAACTCTGATTCTTAAAGTTAGGACATTGAGAATATTTTCTGGGATTCCAAAACAAGGGGCTGAAACTATTAATTTTAATCGCACAGAATTGTTGTTGTTAATATGCATCAAGACAGGGAGTGGCCTATGCAGCAATACAGAGACCTAACCTTTTATATCCACCAATAAGCTGCACTTAAGGGAAGAGGCGTTGACCATAACCCCCCTCTCCCTTGGTTGCCACTGAGCATCAGCGTACAATTTCAATATAATCCTCAAAATGAAAAGATCTTCAGGTGGGCAAGCTACATAATTTTGATGGCTATTTCACGCCTAAGACTATTATACAGATTCCTACAGCCAAAAATCTTATGTTTTTGATGAAAGTATGCATAAAAAGATCAATACTGCCCTCTTGTGGGAGCTGCTTTTACAACAAAAGAAATAAATTATAACATGGCTTCTATAAACCTACAAAGATTGTACTCCTGAGCACACGTACTCCCAGTCAGCAAGACTTAACTCCAAATCAGTGTGGTTAGTATGTAGTACAATCCTCTTCAGATAGCTTTAATTTTAATTCACTGGAGAAACATATACTTTTAGTATTCCTCACCTAACTTTTTCCTAAGGATGACCATCACTTGAGCTGTAATTCCACACACACACCTGAGTTACAATTCTACAACTGTGACTAAGTCCACCTTCGATTCAGTGGGACTTAATTCTGGGTAGATATGCATAAGATTACACTGTCACATCTTCACTAACATCAAGCAGGTTTCTATATCTGATTACATTTCTTCAGCATAAAACTGAAAAGATTTTACCTCATGTGGTCATGTTGAGCAGTTTTAAAGCTTACATCCAAAAAGGACTATCACTTGTAGAGTTCTTGTTTTTCAGAGTTCTTGTTATTTTTAAACAAGCAAATAATGTAAGGGGAAGACAGGGAAATTTAGTTCACCAGCAATTATGCTCTTCAATATAATTAAGGTTTTAAAACCTAAATCTACCCTGTTTTTATAACATAAAATGAAAACATGTTCTCCAGCAGAGGCAGGCAGAAAACTGATTTTGGCTTTAGTCTTTCTTCACTTGATAATCTGTTGGACAACACAGAACTGTACAGTTGGAAATTATTCCAAGGGTTATCCAGCCCAACTCCCTTCCAGTGCAAGAAATGATAGCTAAAGCATTTATGACAGGTTCAGTGTCAAGTAGAAGGACTTCTGATTATTGATTGTTTAATCATACAAAGTACCATTAAATAAGTTTGCTTTATTCCCAAAATCAGGTATGCAAAATCCTTATCTTGTTTCAAATGCAAATTTGTAGTTGTAGAAGGCATCCAAGAGTAGTGATAAGCAACTGTGGCCTTGCAAATATTTTTGGACTGCAGATTCCATCATATTTCTTAAATGACTATGATGTCTAGGGCTGATGGGAGTTGTAGGGCAATCCCTGTCCTTGAGTTTGTCTCACAGAGTAAAGCAGGAAACTGGTTTGTTCCCATGAGACGTTATTTGCATCGGTTGCTGTTGGCAAAACCTCCAGGTCCTTGTTGACCTTGCAAGCCTGAAGTCTGCCTAGGGTTACTTCACATATCTAATACTGCCACCATATGGAACAAAAAAGAACGGCAATAAATAAGCTTACTGTAACTATTTTTTTCTAAAGGCTTGCTAAATTAATATTTTAAACTTCCTTTTTACCAAATTGATACCTTGGTCCTTGCAATTTTTTGGAGTACACTGCCCTCAGGAAAAGGAGATTGGAAATCTTTAAATCACTTGTATTGGATGTACCAAAATCTTTACCTTGCAGCAGCCAGCATGCTATGTTGGCATGGAGCTTGGAGGATAAAATGCACAGAATGAATACAAGGTCCAGCCTTTTGACCCATCCTCCTTTGAATAAGACTGAGCCTGTGGAGCGCTAAATCAGCTCTTCTAAATCTCCGAGAGTATATCTACACTACACACTTACAAAAGCAATGGTTTCCTTCTACAGAATCCTGGGATTTATAGTTTGGTGAGGCATTCAGAATGTTGTGCTGGAGAGCTTTAGCATTATAGTCCAGTGAAACCAACTAAAATTATTGAACAGAAAATTCAAAGTACTTTATCACACTACAGATTCCAGTATTCCACTGGATGGAAGTGGTACTGATATACAATTACAGTATAGTATAGATACCACTGTGAGACTGACACAAAACTGCATCAAGGGAAAAATGTCACTCAGCATCAGTAAGAGAAACAATGAAATGCAGCACTCCCCCTGAACCTCCTCAAGCTGCAATGGAGGGAAAGGGGCAAAAACTGGGATTCTTCTGCCATCTACAATTTGTGGTTTACTTAGAGTTCGCAACAGAAGGTGTTTCCATACAGGTTTCCAAAAAGTTACTGATTTTTTCCTGAAATCTTTGGCCTTCTTGAAGTTTTGGACTATAGCTCCCATGGTCATGTGCTTCTGGGAGTCCAGACATCTGGAAAGTGAAAAGGTTCCCCAGCTGTTATAAAAAGCAGGAATAACAGCATGACCATCTGACAAAATGAAGGACAGCTAGGATAAAGAGAGACCCAATTGTGTGGACTCCATTTTTAGATATGGAATGCTACAATGTTTCCACAACTCAAAAAAGTCCCAAAAGACTTCCAAAGGCTGTCCAGTGGATAATCTTCCAAAGCCTTTAATCACATCATTTTCCCTATTGTCACCACTTTTTTTTTTCCTTACAAAAGAAAGGAAAATAAGCAGCTCTGTTTTTGCATTTCTCAGCTGCCTGGTAGTTAATAACTTGCGTAACAGAATAGTCTAAAGCTCTAATACTGAACATTCATTCCACTAATTATGCTTAGAAAAGAAACTTACTAAGTAGATAAAATCCTAATCTGTGCTCAAAAGCCCAGTTTGCAAGCAGTGACAACTTGTTTTCAGTAACACTTTGGGCCAACCAGGACATGAATCAGGAGCACTTACAGCTCAGTGATTGAGAAATTTTGGCTCTGCTCATGACCCAGCCATTACTTAGACTTGCTCACTATTCACTGAGCCACCCTCTCCCATAATTCCTCTAGGGGCCTAGGGAAGGGGCCTTTTGCATCATGTTGCACCAAAGGGAATATATACAAAAGGATATAAAACCTAAGACCTCCACATAGTTTCAATTACAACAGAAAGTATAAATAGGAAGGTGGCCATAGGGACTCCCTTTTCTTCCAATAACATCCTCCTCCTCAAATTTATTTTGCTTGTTAAAAATTTACAGGATTACTGGCAAGCAGAGGAATGAAGAAAACAGAAGTCAAAAGATGGTATGTGGTATATAACATTTTGTTTAATTTCTTCACAATGAAGAGTTAACAAAGAAGTATGACAAAAGTGTCTCAAGTTCTCAACCCAAATAATGGTAGTCTGTGGATATAACTGAAGTAACATTTCACTTTCTATTTTTTTAATGTACTTATACAGAAATGGGGAACCATGAAAGAATAGATAATATAGGTAAGTTTTCTTGGACAGAAAAAGAAGGGGAGGGTTTACTTCACATATGTGTTAAGAAACCACAGTGCATCTTTTGCATCAGATCCTTGTCAACACTAACAAATTGATTAAAAAAGAGATTACAAAAAAAATCACAACAGTGTATAAGAATGTTTAGACAGTATTTGGTTTCTAGTAAGAAAGGTATCACAGGTTAATAGTAATAATACATTCACGTTAGGGGCTTTACATTACTGTTTTCCCTGTTATTGTATCAGTAATACAGCCCTCCCTCCATATTTGCTGGCTTGACCATATTTGCTGGTTATTCACAAGGCACACTCTTGCCTTCTGCTCCTTCTCCTCCTCCTGTCCTTTGTATTTGTCTGAGTGCAGAGAAGAAAGACAAGCACCTGGACAAAAGACAAGGAAATGGGGGAGATGCATGTGTGCACCTACCTTCTCCCCTCCAGAGCCCCCCCCAATTCTCTTGCCTCTAGCCCTGGCATTGAGAACTTGCACCAAGGCAACAGGCAGGGGAATGGGGGCTTGCATGAGCCTTCCTTCTCCCCTCCAGAGCTCACCCCTCCCTGTGGCACAGTACACAAAAGGCAAGGTAATGGGAGGAGCGTCATGGGGGTGGAGTTACTCTTGGTTTTTCCACTTTTGGGAGGGTTCTATATCCTGAACATTTGCGAAAGTGGAGGGGCCGTTATATTCATATCTGCTGTTGTCAATTATTTTTGTTTGATCAACTGATTTTTTTATTTCTCTATTTGAATTCTATTGCTGAATTTAAGATAAAAGAAAAGAAAGCTGTATCTTAAGAAAAAGGGAAATCTGTACCTTTCAAAGGCTGCAGACATTCACCAGGTGCAATAACATCCATGTGTGCCCCTCCATTCTAGAAGTGATGTACTCTGCTGATTTTATGTCCAGCACCCAGCCTTAGGGTTGCCAAAAGTCAGAAACAACTTGAAGGCACACTACAATAAATCCAGCCTGTACTGCCTGAGGGTCCCTCCAGCTACCCTTGCCCCTGACACTTTCATGGGGACTATACTTTCAAACCATTGTTCCTAAATGAAATCTACCCTGAGTTTACACTCCTGTGCTGATAAAACCTGAGAGATGAAGACAATAGTACCGTCTTTCATCACTACAAGTATATCAAATTGCTGCTTCTAATTTAAATCTAATCTAAAAATGGTGGCGTCATACCAGAAAAAAGTCATTCCTGTCTAGTGTGTGTATATGTGTTGATAGACTGAAATAATTATACTTCCATGAACTACAAACTAGAACTTTTAATTCAACTAGCTCTGAGTACAGTGGACACTCTATATATGCGACCCCTGGATCTGTGAATTCCAGGAATTGCAGAGCATCCCATCCTATACCTAAAACGATGGCAATGCATTTTACTGCCATTTAATAATATGGAACATGAGCCTCCACATTTTTTGGTATTTGCAGGGTGTCCTCGAATGGAACCTGTGCAGATATGGAGGGTCCACTGTAGTTTCATAAGTCCTATATTTGCAAGGGTTCTGCTCTTGATATGTAAGTCTCTATCAACACAATTAGGAACTAAAGACCCACTAGACCAAATGCAGTCCAAGGAGGAGGGGGCTTCCAAGCTTTATCAATATTGTTGGCCTGCTATTCCCATCAGCTCCACTCAACCTGTCCAATGGTGAAGGATAATTGAGGCATAGTTCATCATCTGGAGGGCCAAAGCTTCCCTATCCTACTGTAGCCCATGCTTTGTGCACCACTTTGGAAAAGAAAATAAATGTCACAAATCAATTTCATCCATTCTTTTTCTAGTTGGCTGCATTAGCCCCCCATGAGGCCTTGGAGAGCCACACCCCATGCTGCAACTGCTCCTGCAAGAAAAAAGTCAGATTTTTTGACCCACTCAAATGCCTTCTAGGGGACAAGAGCATTTTCACCATGTCTTTTCACCTTGTTGGGCTATTTTAGGCCCAGAAGAGCCCTTTTCAGCAACAGAAAGGCAGGAACAGTCACTTCATGGTCCCCCCCCCCAAAAAAGGCCTCCTTGGGGCCTAAATTGGTCCAAGGTGGGCCAAAATGCGGTGGAAATGCTCCCATACTCACAGATGGTATTTGGCAAGAATTTTCTCAGAAAAATTTTGCAAAAAATTTCTTTGAGGTACAAAACATGGTAGAAATGCCAAACATACCCCCAGAGGGCTTTGGAGCGCATTTTCGAGTAAAGAAAAAAAAGTATTTTTTTTTACCCTCCTGGGAGACCTACGCACAACAAAAATGACTCCAGAATACATATAGCCCACAGGCAACACTTTGTCCATTCCTGCTCTAAAAAGCAGCAAGACAAACGGACAGAAGGCTTCAGCAAGTACTCTAAAAAGATTTAGGAGACAAAATCACTGAAAATAGATGGACAGTATCACTGGTGACCTGGCAATACAATTTATAGGCCGTGAAAATAATGGAGAACCCACTGAAGCCATACAGGACTGTCCATCAATTCATCAGACTGATTCTGTAAAGAATCCAAAGGTTGAGAAATTGTAGTTGGTTGGATACGAAGATGCCCATCTGCCCTAAGCCTAGCTATCATGGTAACAACAAGTAAAACAGAATTTGAATATCAACTAGAACCCAAGAAACGGATCAATCACAATCAAAGAAGGTACCAAATATATGTATTGATCATCTTAAATGGAGGGAGGGTCCTAATATAGATGCTTTTTTCTTGGGAGATAAGATATTCATTTATACAAAGCTACTGATTACATTCTTCTGCAAACTAGTCTTAGTTGTGATAGACTATGACCCACACATACTTGTGAGAAGATTACGATATGCAGCCAGTCTTATGAATCTTTCATTGTGGCAGACAGGTCATCCTAGGAAAGACAGAGGTTCTCAAAGGATGGCCCATGGTCACAATATCTTCTGCAAAACCATATCATAGCTTCTATATTATGAAATTTCTATATTATTTATTACTTATACACACAGTACCTATGACACTGAAGATCAAAGGTGGACAAATTAGCAGATTCAATTCACCCAGACTGACCAATCCCCCAAAATTTTGGGGAAGGGAAAAACTACCCTCTGCTTGGGCATTACTGGCCATTTTTCCATGTTTGAGGGCATTCCCCCGTCACCTTTTTGAGACCTTTAGAGCTCTTCTTCTAATTTTTCCTCAGACCAAAACATAATTAGACTCCACGCTGTAGTCATTTCTTCTTTTGAAGAAAGGCTTGTAGTAACCAAAACAAAGCCTTGACACCTTAAACAAATGAATGCAACAAAAAGGCCAATACTTAGATGCTTGCAGGCATTAATGGCTATCTGGAGGGGGAAACCAAATTTATTTCCCCCTGTTTGTGGAGGAGTGAGGCCCTCCAGGGTCTTGAGGGGACATCATTACCTCCTGACCCTAGTGCTTACTTCAATCCTACCCCTTTAAAATTTCATTTCAAAAATATAGAGAAATAACATACCTTCTTAAAAACTTTTCCAGATGGCTGAATTTCATCTTCCTCCTTTAAAATCTCTCGTGTTCCCAGAAGTTTATTGTCTTTAAATTTGCTTCTAGCATACTTGAAAGCTTTGTCAAGTGTATCACATCCAGGATATAATACAGATGCTAAGCAATGCAAACTGTTAACTGATCTATATGCACTACCTGGCTTGCTATTTACAGGTTTAGCTTTAATTTGCTTTGATTTGGCTATAGCATTTCTTGATCCAGAAAATAAATACCATGGAATAAACGTTATAACTGTATACAGCCAGATCATAAAGTTTATAATGTGAAGAAGGAATGGATTAATATCATGCTTTAGCTTCATTGCATCCATCGCTGAAGAGTGTAAGCTACTCAGAAGAGCCTGGTAAGTGTTATCACACAAAGACCCACGAAGTCCTGAAACAAAAGAAATGAAAATGCATCATCATATATTGATAGCACTTAAAGGTGATGAAGTTAAAAGCAAGTATTCTCATTAATGTTGCACATTTGTTTTCTTATTCAATGAATGTGGTTTTCAACGTTTGTGCCCTCCAGATGTTTTGAACTTGGACTCTCAAAACCTCAACCATCATGGCCAATGGGCAGAAATTCTTGGGGATGACAACCAAAGCATATGAAGAACTAAAGGTACAGAACCACAAATTCAGCATACTTGTGAAGGGAGGAGCTGTACAAGTCTGGCTGAAGGCAGCCAATCACAGCTCAGGGAATGCTGTGAAGAGGGGCCTGCAAGGAGGAAATGTTACAAAAATGAGGCTTGTCTCTGAGATAGGGAAAAGCTGAGACAGGGAACAGATTTCAGAAAGATAGGAACATATGGAAAAAAGACAGAAGAGTCAGAGAAGAAACCTGATTCTGGTTCTGGGAAGCTATGAATAATTGAGAAGTTAAAGGGTTAACATGTTATTTTCTGTGTCTAAATAAACTCCCACTTGTCATTCTTTTGTTTCATCTGCCTTTGATTGTCTTTATAAGCCTAACAAACAGCCAGGTCACACTTACCACAAGCCCACAAGCCACTGCTCCACAACAGGGAGTCACCTTGAGGTGCAAGTACCAAGTCCAAGAAGGGATTAAGGTGGGAAGAGGGCAAGGTGAGTGACAGGAACCTAAGGTTGGAACTGCGGGGTCAGCCTAGCAAGGGAATCCATCACAATACCTTTCATAAATGAGCCCCTTGGTTTTGAGTCACAGCACCTTAGAAACAGGTAGTTAAGCACCAGAATTGAGAAAGACATCCATTTAACACTGAGAGATCTAATAACTTTTCAATAGAGAAGGGCACAAGACAAGGTCGTCCCCTCTCCCCATTGCTGTTTGTACTGGTCCTAGAGGTGCTACTCAGAGAAATTAGGAAAGACTGCAAGTGTGGGGTAAAGACTGGTAAGGCGTACGATCAGTATCGAGCATTTGCAGATGATGTGGTTCTCTTTCTAGAAAATCCCCTCTCTCAGATGGTTAAACTAAATGAAATATTAAATAGGTTCGGTGGTCTGGCAGAATTTAAAACAAATTGAAAAGAGAAAGACATCCATTAGACCCTGAGAGCTAGGTTCTGAACCAGCTGTCAATCATGGCAGCTGACAATAGCTGAAACTGTCGGCAGACCACAGTTAATTTCATATGTCATGAATGCAATCCTTCAAACCAGTGATACTCAAAGTGGTGGTCTACAGACTGGTGCCAGTCCCTGGTGAGTTTCCAGCAGAGGAAAAGCCAACCGGCACAAATATGATACTGCTGAATGGAACATTGGGGGGAGGGATACCAGTCCCCCAAATCATATAGCTTGAGATGCAGTACTCCAAACCACAGCTTGGGATTATGCTGCAGGATTATCTCCTTTCCCCTAACCTATCTCACGTGCAAGTTCCCACCTCTACTTCCCAGCTATGAAGCCCAAATTGACAAACTGTGGTATAAAACTTGGTCTACAAACAACTGATAGCAAACAAATATAATATCACAGTTTGAAGTCTAAGTCAATCTGAATATCAGGGCACTCCACGGTTAGAGAAAACTACTGAGTGAAAGAGGAAAAGTGTATGGGAGAGTTTAAGAAATTGTGAAAGACTCGGTTTGGGGCATCTGAGCCTCTTCTCTTTCATTACAATTCTACATGAAGATAGCAATGTTTAGACAATGTAAAAGAGGGATAGAGAACCTGATGCCCTCCAAAAGTATTACAGTAGACTTCCATCTGCTTCACCTTCCACAGCCAATGGCACAAGGGAGAGAGAGCAAAAGGATAGCATTTTCAGCTAGTGTTTGCAAGTACTAGCTTAACCCTGAAATCAGGTTCATCTGGTACCTGCAGATAGATACCAGCTGAGGCCAGGGCTGATTTCAAACACTGCTCTCCCTCTCAACTGGGAGACACGAAGGAGAATCTCCGCTGTTATTTCCAGTCAGGGACTGAAGGAAACAATGAGGTTTTTTCCTCCTGGTAGCCTACTCTATCACATATCACAGAAGACAAGTGCAATGGTCTTAAAGGATGCCACAAGCAAATTACTCAAGCTGCTGTTGCTACACAAAGTAACTCTAAGCACTCTTAAGAGGGAAAACTTGAGAGACCTTTTTTAATAACTCAATTATATATTAATTATACATCCATTCCCACACTGCTTTCAGCCTCCTCTGCCGGTCATTCAGTTTCACACACTGGACTGTTTCTTCAGCCTCATTTCCTCACCAGCCCCCGAGTCCCCACACTAGCACATGAAATCAATAGGGCCACTGAAGTTTAATCATCTGGTCAAGTGTTTTGTTCAAATAAGAATATGACCACAAAATCTATACAGTGCCTGATGTATCCTATTATATGCATTTTTTCATAATAATTATGCAGATGGTAAAATGTCTAATTAATCTTGGCAGTGGCTGCCAAGTAGTCTGATGGAAGACAGGAGTATGAATGATACATCGGTTGCTCATACTCCCACGTAACCCTTCTTCTCTTAAACAAAGATCATTTTTCAACTTGAGAAATTATTCTAAATTACAAAGCATCACCAACTTGTTCACTTTGCTTACCAAGCCATATTGTTATGTATGATGTACACTTTAAACTTCTGTTTCATTTATTAGCATAACTTCCATTAATACCTTCCGCAGTATCTGTAAGAGAAACAGTAAGCTTTTGGAATGGCAATACAAAGTTCATATATCCTTCTGATGAAAGAGAATGCTATTACCTCACAAATGATTTTGCTACATTTGTAATAGTAGAAACAAGTTTTACTGTAAAATGCCACAAGCTCTTTCGATAAAAAATAAATAAATAAATTATACTGAAAATTCAAATATTTTATTCACACATAAATACATTTTAGCATAACTATTTATCCAAGCCACCACAATATTTAGCAAATGCAACTAACATTTCTGCATGTGTTTCTATGTTAAAAGTTTACAGGCTGTATTACAACACATTTAGATGATCATGTTAAACATGCCAGCAGTCCTAACAGTTACATGCAACTTCTACTCAAGAAAAACAAGCTTGTTTCAAAAATAGCATTAGACTTGATCCCTATTCCATAACATAATCTGTTACTTCATCTATTACTTTTCAGAGGTACACTTGCTAATTCAGAAAGGTAAAAACACCCAGCAGAAATGTGTTTACCAAATGATCTGCTTATCTTGTGACAAACACTTGAACTAGAATAAAGCACAAAGTGTCAAGTCAAAGAAACCTTAAATGACTCCTCATGTTGTAGCTGGTACTGGTAAGAGAGCAGTTTCCACTTTTCTCAGCTAGATTTGTCTCAGGCAATGTTTAAGAACCTAAAGATAAAAAAAATAAACAAACTTAAGCAACCCTTTAAAAAGATACAATTGCCAACCTTTCACCCAAATAGTTGTAAATATGCATAAACTTTCTAAGCTGCATTACAATAATCTGATACTTGTACACAAAACAAACATTTTGCTAGTTTGGAAGGATTACACCCCATAGTCCACTGCACCATTTTTATTTTTAATGGAATAACAAGCAGTCAAGGAAAATCAAAATAAAATAAAATCTACTCACTGTGACCAAGTAAATTTTACTAGAAATTGGTTCCAAGTTACAGGACAATTATTGGACACATTGGAACCACCAAAATCTGCCATATGCTGGTTTTTAACTAATGGCTCAGGGACTGGTTGATGTGAGCAATTCAGGTTTTGTTCTCCATAGTGAACTCCTTCCACTCCACAAGAACTCAATAAACATAGTCTTCTTCACAGTAATGGGTCTGCACAAGCAGCCACCTGAAGTCTGGAGACTAGCACATGCAGGATCTTCAAACACTTTCCCTGCACAAACCGGACGATGATGCATAAAAGTTATGAGGGGTCTATAACCTTCAATCAGTGTGCACATAATTCTATATTAGCACAAACTATAAGCCAGAGTTCCACAAAACGCAGGCTTTTGTGTGTTGGTGTAAACCCAACAGTACAATGGCTAAACCAACTAGGAAACGTTTAAGATGTTGTCCAACCCACAGCTCCTGGTTTGCTGCTGCAAAACAAGCCAGGAGTCATAAACCAACACGCTAATCCGCAGCACCATAGCAATGTCAAAGCAGTGTTGACTCATATCCTCGGGAATCTCCTACACTATACAGATATGTCTCAGCTAACAAAACCTCTGATAAAGCAGCTCCCTTTTACAAAATCTTTTTTTCCGTCTGTTCAGTCCCCCTTTTCTTCTTCATCCTCTGCCCTTTAGCAGTACAATCATTGGGAAAATGGTGAAGGAGGGCTAAAGAAACACAGACTTCCAGTGTCAAGTTACAGCAGTGTGTCTGTCGTAAACTATTCAATAAAACTTAAACTTGGAAAGAATGAGATTCTATTGCAGTGGATCCAAGTGCAACTGCATGTGCGTACCTACAACAGGCAAGGCAAACAGCAGCTGCCTTTAGAATCCCTTACTGAGTGTACGGGCAGCAAAATAGAGAGAAAACTGGGGAGCAGATAAGCCTGCTTCACCAGCTACCCTCAGCCTGTTGAAGAAGCATAGATCTATAAGTTTGGCCACTAAAATGGAAATTGTATGAAAAGAAGGGGCTGCCATTAAATAAACTTTAAGAAGCTTTCATGTGATTTCTAGACAGTTTAAAATGTTTATTTATACAAGGCTTACTTGATTACTTATGCAAGGCTTACTTGACCAGGTTGTGTGTGTGTGTGTGTGTGTGTGTGTGTGTGTGTGTGTGTTTTCATTTCATATGTGCATGTTGCTAGCTTTGGAAAAAGTTTTTACTGAAACAGGTTGAACTGCCTTTCTTTTTCATGACACAGGAAATGATCTCTAGCCTTTTCATGTTATTTTGACCTCTGGTGCAAAATTTTCTGGTAGAGAGGTAAGAACAACTTTGCTATCTGAGGCATACCTGTACTGGCTGAGTCTGAGAGCTCAGAGCTACCACAATGTCATTTTGCTTAGGGCCACTATAGGAAATTAACTTGACAGATCCAAGCCACCTAGCACTTGCTACTGCTGGACTTAACAGACAAGCCCAGTGAGCTTTATCAACACAAAAGAAAAAGCCCACCAGAAAACTGCTAGCCCCTAAAATCTGTATTTAGACCTGTTTTTGTTGGCTGTGCTGTATCAGGGAGACAAGGGTCAGCAACCCAATAGATTCATGATCTCAACATTGCTACATGATTGTCACCTCTGACTATAAATGCTCCCAACCCCGCATTCTCCTTGACATACAAGTTGAGCAGCAGTTGGGACAATAACTACTTCATTACTGTGACACTTGTTAAGCATTGTGTATGCAGGGTTATCTTTGAAAAGCCTTCAGAAATTAAAACAGGCCCACAGTATAATGGCCCAACTTTTATCAATGTTAGAAATCCTGACATATCAGAGCTTGCTATCAATTAAAGCACCCCACCTCAAAGATGCTGATTCTGATCTCTGAAGTACCAGAATCTAGATGGTCTGGGCTCTGGACATTCAAGGAAGTGTCTTCTATTGTACATTTTTATGTGTGACTTACGGCTTCCCATTTTGCTTCAGGTGTACACATCATCTCAAACTCAGATTAAGAGACTTCTTAATGACAGCACCAACCCTACAGAAACCCCCTTCCAGAAAATCATGGCATATCAACTTTCTCCCAGCTTTCCAAAGAATTACAAAGACTCTCCTCCTCAGAAACACACTTGTTGCTCAATTAGCTTTTAATTACTTTGTTTGGAACAGCCATATGTACTTTGCATTAGTGCTATTTCAGTTAACAGTTTGTGATATCATGTTTATTCTTACTTTGGTGTTGTTGCTTTGGTTTGAACTGTGCCACTGAGAAGTGATATTGATACACACAGCACAGGTTATCGAGCAGCACAAAAAATCTCAACATATGTATAAATTTTTTTAAAAAATTGTGTGTGTACAAAAACACTTGATTATATAAATGAGGATCAGCACACATTTCAGTGGAAGGTTTAACAGAAGGCCTTTGCAAAATTTTTGCAATGCAAAACAAAATAATTCCTTCCAACTATTATGAAATGCATTTTTTAAAAAAATTAGTAAGATAATCGTAATTTGAACAACTGATGACTAATCAGCATCAAAGAAATAAAAATTAGCATCAAAGAAATAAAGCAAATAAAAATTACAGCAGCAAAAGTTTTTACTCAATGCATGAGGTTCAGGAAACTGCATGGTCAGAGGCATGGCCTAGGTACACTCAAGCTTTGCATTTGGTAAGACTGTTAGATTCCTTTAAATAAGACTGGACAATAAATGGAGGATACATACATTAATGTTTATTAGCTACAAGGACTCTGTATGTTCAAAGGCAATACATCTTAAATACAAATATTCTGATGACAAGCCATGGAGCTTCCAGGGCCAATTTGCTGGCTAGTATTACAAAACAGAACGGTAGATTTATTTTGAAGGTAGTCCTATTGACCTTAGCAGCACATACTTCAAGCTGCAAGCCAATAGATTGTGACTAAACTGTTCTCCTCAGCCTGAAACCAGTGTGTTTAAAATGTCCATGATGACACTAAAATAATAGAAGCTACAGCTTCAAATGAAACAGACACACTCCACATTGTAAACTTGAGCTATGACCTTTTTGTTGGTGGTGGTCAGAGAACCACTGAGATCACATTTTACAAGTAATTTAATCAAAACTGAGCATTTTATTCTGGGGTACTGGAGTACAAAGGTTACTACAACAGTTCACTATTCACTGGAATCTAGCTCAACTAATCTAGCTCTAACAATAAAGTTAGACAGGACATTCTATCACGCTGAGACTTTTGAGTAGAGCAAAGCTAACTGAATTGTAACAAACCAATTCAGCTCATTAGTCCATTAATCCATATTTACTATACAATCACTTGGTCAAACATACCGAGATTTGATTTTGCTATCTGCTTTTGCATTTATGCAATAACCAGTTACATTTATGTACCTTACTGCAAATAAAAACATTTCACAAGATTGCTTTGTCACAATAGTTAATCAGTCACAATAGTTAACTGGCATGGGATCGGGGGCACTGGAGGATGTAATGCTGAAATGCTGCTTTAAAATACCCAAATAAAGCAGAGTCCTGCAACACCTTTAATATGAACATATTAATTATAGGATAAACTTTTAAGGAGTGCAGCATAAAAGTTTATGACGTAAGAAGTCTACGGTCTTAAAGGTATGGAGTCTTTGTGTAACAGACCAAGCAATCTTCTCTTCTGCAAATAGCCAATGCAAATTTTAACTATTAATCCATTTCGTCTGCATTTACTTTTCAACTCTGTGTTTACTGACAAGTAACTGAGTGGTGATGATTCTCCAACTCCATAAATACGTTTCCACCAGAACCATTCAATATTTGGGGAAGCTGTCACTCTGCAAGGGATTAACTCACAGAATGCATGGCCAGAGCACAATGCACTGAGAAAGAGATATCAAAAGGTCAAAAGGGAGAGCATCTGAGGCCTTTTTTTCTTTCTTCGGCTGACATTATTTGGGGTGGACTACCTTGAAACAACGGCTCCAGACGACGTTTTCAGGCACTCTCAAACGCCAGTTACAGGCTTAAGCAACTTATTAACAAAACAAGCCACAGCGAAAGAGAAAAGCGCCCTCTAGCGCTCGCTTTTAGTCGAGCATCCAACCCTGGAGTCTGCTTAATCCGAAGCCTACAGCGTCCACCCGCTGCATCGGAAAGAACGCAGGCGAGCAGGGACCGGGGGTGGGGCGAGCGGGCAAAGCTCGCGTGGCGTCTTTCGGCCTCTTATCCCGGATGACGGAGAAACGGCGGCTCCCGCCCGGGCGCCTAACAGGCAGCCCTTACCTGCGAATCGCTGGTGGGCGGGAGGGCAGCCGGCCTCCGTCCCGCCCGCCCGCCGACCCCCCCCCAGGTGTAGCAGGCAGGGCCCTCGGCCATTCGCCTATCGGCGAGGGGGGAGCACAGTTAAAAGCCACCGAGGGGTTGCCGTGGAAACAGAAAATCCGCTTTGTGACGCGGTTCCACTCGGGCCGCTTCTCGCCGCCGCCGCCGCCGCCGCCGCCGCCCCGGGCCGAAACAAGCCCGGCTGCTCTTCTCCAGCCGGCCGCCCGGCCGCCCGGCCGGCGCCTGGGGCCAACCTCTGGGCCCGTGCAGAGGGAGCGCCCCCGCCCACGGAGAAGCTCAAGGGGGGCGCTGCGCTCCCTGGCGGGGAAGGAGAAATGCTCCCGGCAGCACTTGGGGAAACTCTTAAATTTGTAAGGCAAAGGCAGCCTGTGTACGAAAGGTCCAGCCACCCCGCAGTCAGGCAGGACTCAAAATCTGCTGCTTTTAGGGTTTTGCATTGGCTATCTTGAAGCGGTCGGGCTTCTCTGCAAGCTTGCGATTGCACTACTGTTTTAACTGAATTTATTCCCTGCCTTGTTTTCACTGCAAACGATTTTGAATTGACCATCAGGAAAGCAACATCTCAACTGTGAAACAAACAATGACTTCATGCTTAGTTAGCCTCAGGGAATAATCTGTAACTCAAGTCCCAAACTGCACCTTTGCACGGATAGAATGGCATTTTCTTTCCTCATCCTCAAATGCTCCACCTTCTCCCTCCGATTATACATGGCATAGAATGTTAAGGTGAAGCCTATGTATCTTGCCCACACTAAGTCCCATTTAAATCAACATTCAGCCACAGCAGCTGGCAATCGGCACCTAAGGCAAATAAAATATGCAAATTTGAGAGCAGAATGTTTGCTTCTATTTCACAAGGTAAGCCTAGTGCTGAAAGTACCGGTAAGTATTTTTATTACAAACTGGCAGTAGTACCATATTCTCAGATGTGCTCCTGTAACTTGGGGTGAGAATTATGTGGGCTTTCCAAATTTTGAACTCCAGTTCACAACAGCCTTAAACAATATAACCAACATCATCTGGACAGCTGCAAAATTCCCATCTCTGTTACAAATGAAAAAAAAATTGTGATCAGGTTATCCTACTACTACTACTACTAGGGGAAGTATTGTAACTCTATAGGCAAAGTATTTGATGACCATAAAAAAATGTGTTTTCTTGGAAGCCTTTTATTATGTCATTATGAGAGCAGAGAAAAAAAACTTACACCAGCTGCCTCACAGAAACAAGAGGTCACTGAAATAATCATTTATAAGACCTACCAGTAGTTTAATTATTATATATATTGGAAGGGCAGGAGATGTGTGTGTGAGAGAGCGTGGCAGGGAGGGAAAGGAATGAAAGAAAGGAAGCACACTTACATGAGTAAACTTACAGCTCTGTTGAACTCCTCATGGAAAATGAGAATTTATACTAAACATGATGTCAATAATGAGCCCTTTGCATAATTACTTTACTTTGCGATAAAGACTGCATTCAGCTTTCTTAACAGGTTATGCTGATCACCATATTTACATATCAAATCTTAATAATGCTATAATTCATTTTTAGCATTTGGAAATAGACCTCCATATTTGCTATCAGTAAACTGCAAATTACGATCTTCGCCTCTGCTTTTCACAGCTAAGAAACAGAAATTCAATCAATGCAGTTTTTCCCAAATTGTGCTTGTGAGAGGAAAAAGCTTTGCCCAGTGTAACTGTTGCCAGATACGTACTTTTTAAAGCATGGGAGGCATCTATGGCCCACAAATATTGGACTGCATCTACCATCAGCTGTAGTCACCATAGCCAGATGCTTCCACATGGAAAGACACTGTGTTGTGGCAACCATATTGCAATAGACTAGCGGTCTACTTAATTGTTCAGTATTTTGCAGCAACAGTGGCTAACCATCTACAAGTCCTAATGTTGGCTCCTCCCCAATTTGAAATGCTGCAGTTTACCTCTGGAAAGTGTGAAATAACCAATACTGTTTGTGCCAGAAGGATCTTGTAATGGGGTATACTATACTGTTGCCTTCTCCGTTTTAAAGGTGTTTTAAACTGGTTTTAAATTTTGTTTTTAATAGGACCACTTTTTTAAAAGAAAAATCTTTTTATTATTAGGGTTTTGGCTGTGTTCTGTTTTTAAGCTGCCTTGAGTCTCATGTCAGGATAAAGCTGAGATATAAGTTTAATACAAATAAGTTGGTATAAAAGTAAGCAACTATGATTTCAGTGGTAACAGTCATTCTAGGAACAATTCCAAATAGACTGACAAAGCATTTGAATCAAATAATCACAGATACAATCAGAATAGCACAATTATAAAAAGTGACACCACATGGGATGACAGTGATGATACCTCACTGATTCCTAGCTTATTGGATAGAATTTGAATGTCTAACAGTCCAAAACTTCAGACAGTAACACCTGGTAAACTGTGAAATGGAAGAGATGATTTTTTTTTTTATTTTCCCAGGGGTAATGAATCCCAATTTGTCAGTCTTGGTATTTCATAATCTTGTCCCTTTGTCTTTAGTTCTATTATTAATGTTCTTTTTCTCAACCACAGTTATGCATGGGATATTATGTTATATTTATCAATTTGAATTTTAAAGTCCCATAAGATTTGTTCTTCACCATTTTGGACAACCTTTTTCTGGCTTATGTTCTCACCAGTAATTTGCAGATGGTGTTTTGTCTTTTCCTTGCATATATTCCAAGGTATCAGTTCAGCCACTTTATTATGACATTTCAGGTGATCTTATACATGAATTAATAAGGCAGTCAACAATTTGATATTCTTCTTTATATATTTGACATTTACTATCTGTATTTTTTTTCAATATTTGCCTTGATTCAGTTTGTGTGGGCACCTATTCTTGAGCTACAAATATGCATCCTGCAGTTTCTCTTTTCAGTATCCTGTTCTGCAGGCATTTGCAGATTGTTTTCTTTTTCATCTTTTTCTTCTATGCATTTAATGTATTGATCATATAGTGATTTGTTTTGCCAGATTTCAAGATGATATTTTGTAACTGTCTCTACATACTTCTATTACATTTTTTTCATTGCTTTCTTTGGTGTACTCTTGCAAAGATCTCTTCACTTCAGCAGTTTGTTTCATTTGTAATCACGATCACTACCCCAACCACCAATATTATGTGGTAATACAGTCAGTATCACTTTGAGGATTTAAAAAGTGGAATCATTCTTAGTACTGACTACAGTAGAGGTAGTGAGTCAATTGTGATTTATCTATATATTAACCTACCAATGTGATTCAGTGAGTCTACACTAATTGGAACTAACCAATGGTAAGTAGTCAGGTATCATAATCTCCTGAGCATTTCTATCTAGTTCATTCTGTTTGAGTCCAGTCAACAATTCCAATCCTATAATGAATATATGACCCACGAATTATTGCCTGAAGTATCTTTTTCCTCTTAAATTTGATTTTAAGACTTTGGATGTTCTTTTAAATATACTCAGTACTAGTGGTCTATCTCACGCTTGCACTGAATATCTCAGCTTCCCAAATAGTTGTAATTTCCATAATGGTAATGTTTTTAGTGATATTTCTGTCATAGAATTTTAATCCTTCTGATTCAGCCATTTCAGCCATTTTTTCATACCTCTTTTTATAGACAGTGTGGCACATTTAGCAGTTCCAAATTCCACTGAGATGTCTTGACTGAATATTCTTACAGTATTCAATACGGAGTCAATTTCTGATGCTAGTTTTCCAAACTGTTTTAAGTCATTCAAAGGCAAAAATGGGCTATATTTCCAGATTGCTTTGACATTCCTGTCTGTGAGGTGTGATGAAAGATACTCTTGGAGCAATTCCAAACAGGCTGACATAGCATCTTAATGAAATGAAATACATAGGATAACAACAGCACAAACACAAAATGTCACTAGATGCAACGTGCCACATTGCCTGATGATACTTCTCCAGTTTCTTGATTCAGATTCCTGATGACCCAAATGTCCATTCAGTAGCACTTGGTAGATTATAAAATCAAGGCAAAACAATAATAAATCTGCACAGGCTAATCTAGCTACCACTCTAGAATGGAGCACACACACACAGTGCTCCTTCCAGTGTCTTGAGTGATTATAATGTTTATTGTATTTATATTCTCTCTGTCTTCTGGGAGTTCAGTGTAATGATCACCAGTATGTGAGATTATAAGGCTTTCCTTACCAGGCTATGACTTCTAGGAGGACCTGTCCATCTGTGTCCAGCACTGCCCATCACAGCATGTAATTCCTAACCAAATGTTTTTAGGAGATTTCACCAGAGCAGCAACATGGAAATATTCATCCCATGAATTCTTACTATCCAATAAACAAAAGTATACTCTCTCAAAAAGGTGGTGTTCTTATGACCACAAATACATCAAGCCCTTCCCCAATTTTTATTGTGTCTTCCATGGACCAACTATTCATTGACAGATGACTAAGAAGCCACAGCCTTAAGCAGACAAAGGAAAATGTCCAATGCTTATGATCATGTGGGTTTCATATGCTGGATCTCTATAAAGTGGGCCCTTCTTCCTTGCAGTCTCCAGATACGCGATTTTAAGCAAACACAACTATTTCACATCCTATATCTAAAAAGGCGGTGAGGTGCGCACGGATGTACTGAAGCATCCACATGCATGTATGTCACTTCCATTAGGTATCATGAGACATGAGCATTTACGTTTTTTCTTTTACTCATGGGTCCCAGAACAGAACACTCACCTATACAGAAGGCCCACTGTATATTGTTCAAGGTGGGGTGACTAGTGTTGGCATGTAACATTTTGTAGATGCATATACCATAGACTGTATAAGACAGACTATTTCTTAATATTAGTGCACCAAAATTAATATGCTTGTCTGTTGTTATAGAATGTCAGAGAGTGATAAAGGCAATGCTATCTCCTAAAGACAGCCAGAGACCTTTTCTGACATGAAAGGAGGAGAAAACAAGTATACTGAGTGAAGAAGGAACCAACATCTTCCTTAATCCAGTGTGCACTACAGATTTATAATTTTAGGATGCAATTATTTTCTCAGTGCTTAGGACCCTCAGATTCAATGTTACCAAGATAGGAATTATTTTCCATGTCTTTGCGTGTATGTCTTCAAACCATTTGTTGACTTATGATGACCCCATGAGTTTCATAGGGTTTTCTTAGGCTAGATGTAATCCAATGTACTTTGCCAATTCTTTCTTCTGAAATACAACCTACAGCACCTGGTATTTGTTGCAGTGACAGCAGCAGACAAAACCTGCAGCATACTAGAGGACAACAATTCTTCACACAATCCATGAGGGCAAAGCCCCTTGCAGCTTTAGGAAGGAAAAAGCATCATATTTTATCTATCAGCAAAACCTACTAGATACAACTAAAATTCACATCTCACCCAAGTTAACACATAAAGTATCAACAGAACTAAAAATGTACCCATTGAAAAAAGAAAAGAAAAACTACAGACAACACAGACCATAAAGATGTTTTCCACATCAGCAATAATATTCAAGACCTGGCAAAACAAAAAAAGTCTTTACATTCCTACAGAAGGATAGCTAAGAAGGGAGTTCCAGAGCCTGGCAGCAGCCACCAACAAGGCCCTCACCCATCAGATGTATCTATGAGGGTGATGGGACTGAAAGAAGGGCCTCCCCCAAAGAACATGGCAACTCATATGGGAGAATAGTGTTTCAGACAACCTCCCTCCTGGCCCTGCCACAAACAGTGCTTTTCTAAGGCCAGCCTTACACATTACAACAACTATGTTTCTATCATGCCAGGGCCACCACAGTTCTGTACTATTTGAGAGAAATATGGGCATCTCAGATCATATGTTAAACACTTATTATCTGAACACAACAGTTAACTTGAACTGCATGCATTTACTATGTATTTTCCCCACAGCTGAGTAAACCTCCAAGCCTTATAGAAAGGAGTGGTCCATATTTGGTGAAGAAAGAGAGAGAAAGGTCCATCCTTGCCATAGCATACTACACAGCAGCAATACTTTTATCATTTTGTAATTTTTACTATATTCTTTCATACACTTAGAATGTAAATTGCTAACATTTTGCATCACATATGTAAAGCTAGAAAACAACAATGAAAGACATTAGTGAGCTTTCTAAACATCAAGAGGTAGATAAAATACCTTACTTCAGATACAACAGATACACTTTATCTTTAGAATTAGAACATCACTGTTACTAAGGGTAATTTGGTAGTTAACTGAGATTAACCGGATAAACAGAAGGCTACACACTAGCTGCCTACTCAGGATACCCAGACATATTGTTTCTGATAGTGACCATTGCTGCAAGGAAGTGATGAGAAAACAAATAAACCTTTCTAACAACCAGCAACTAGGCTACTAAAGCTTACTGAAATGGTGAGCCTGTGTCTAGACTACAGGCATACCTCTCTTAACAAGGCCTCTGACAAAGACAGTCCTTTTTACAAAGTCATTTTTACTCTTGCCCAGCTCCCACTTCTTATCCTCTGTTTAGTTTCTTAGCAATATTAGCACTGAGAGGATGGTGAATGAGGGCTAGAGTAACACAGATTTTCCAGATCAGTTTGCAGCAGTGCATCTACAGGGAAACATGCAATAAAGTTTCACTGGGAAAGAATGTGATTCTACCATCGCTGGTCCTACTGTAGCTGTGTGCGCTGACTGACAAGAAGCAAGGTAAACAACTACTTTTTCCAGAATTCTGTACTGAGCATGTGTGAACGTCAAAACAGAAAAAAGGGGAAAGCAGATAAGCCTACCTTATCAGCACGCCCGAAGATGTTAAAACAACAAAAATCTATAAGTATGGCCATCAAAACATAAACCATTAGAAAAATGGAAACTAGTGAAAGAAAAAAATATCCTTGGATACACATTTGAAAGAAACTTAGAAGTGGTCTCTAGGAGGTTCAAAATGTTTATGTTTACTTATGCAAGACTTAAACTGACCTGGTTGTTTCATTTCTTATCTGCATGTTGTCAGTTTTAAATAAAAACTTGGCTGAAACATGTTGAACTGGTCTTCTTTTTTTGTATGATGTAGGAACCTATCCATATTCTTTCAGTGTTATTTCTGCCTCTAGTACCAAATTCTCTGTTCAAGTAGTTGCCCAGCAACACATCTACTTCATTAACTGACATATACCTGTACATCACTTCAAACATTAGGTGGGACTCACATGTATGAACAATCCCTTGGAAGTGCCATTCAGTCAAGGGATTCCTTCCATCCCTATCCTTCTCCCACCTTTGACAACCATTCATTTAATTTGGTGTTATGCCATCTATTTGCAAAATATAACCCTCCCTGCTGCCAAATTACTTTTTTGGAAAGTACTTTGAGTCAGGATACAACAATTTAATTAATAATTTACTTCAAGTTCACAGTATTTAGCTGCTAAAATTTCCATATGCTTATAAGCTAGACAAGATATGTGCTGCAATTAGAGTGACAAGAAAAACAGCTAAACCAATTAAAGATAAGCCAGCATGCCAATTTTATATCAGAATAGCAAACAAACCTGAACCACAAATTTTTAATGTTGATAAAGTAGAGTAATCTACTTTTATGAATACAGTTTGGCCATCACATTCAAAATAATGAGGAGCTGGGATGTGAAGAAACATAACAAAATTTTAAATATTTTCTTTTTTCCTCCTTAGGAGCCAGATTCTTATAGGACAAGATATGCAGGTCATCTGTTCCAACAAGACGATTGCACATACCCAAACTGTCACATAATTGATGTATATGTTCTGAAGTACTGTTAGTATATGTAAATAGTCTTAAGATGTTTTAAGCTCTGAAACAAGGAATACAAAGGGCACATAGCCATTTGAGCACACACTTGTACAACTTCCACATATCTAGAATTAAAGGTTTGGAAGCAGAGATAAGTATCTACAAGATTACAGGTATCATTTGGAAAAGAGAACAGATACCAGTGGAAGATCAAATTCTTCCTTCTGTCTGCAGATACCAAGTCCTCTCCAGACGGTTGGGGAACCCTCCAGAAGAAATGTAGGTGATGTGCTGAAAGGGAAGGGAAACTCTCACTGCATGAGCAGAAGACCACTCAAAAAATATTTATTCATTTACAGGAAAGTTTAGAACTGAACTTTTCATGAGCTGAGATTTTATCCATAAAAGTCTCATTTCTTCAGATCTACTTGCTGCAGTTGGTTCAAGGTATATACTTATGGGGAGATGGAATAATATATTGGTAACCATGTGATTATATTAGTCTCACTGCTTTTAGGAAAATCTAGCCTGTCATTTATATATAACATTTACTTAACTGTGTTCTATGACTTTTTCTGAAAATAAGGAAAAGCCTAAAGAGCCACCTATTATTACAAGAATGCTGTTTTAAAAATAAAACTTTTAATATATTTTAAAATAATTGACAAAGACAGTACATTCACCTAATAATGTTAATTCAACACATTCTGGAAATACATGCTAAGCTAAGTAAAACTTCCATAGTTTGCTCAGATGTGCTTTGAATTCTAAATCTATCACACACAAAGAAGAATAGGTAAGAACAATTCACACATTACAAAAACCAAGTCTTTGCTTGTCACATCCATGAGTGACCCACAGTTATTTGCAACTCTCTGATTAGTATTCCTATTACAGAAAGATACAGAGAGAGCAGCAAACACCTCGTTTTATAAATCAGCAGAAGTGAGTAGAAATCCTATAGATGGCAATTTAATTTGTAATCCGCCTCGAGTCACAGCCTTGGAAAAACAACAGAATATAAAGATCATTACCATCATCCTTTATGAGAAGGGTAGTAACAGGGAACAAAGCTTTCTGAAAAGCAATTTGGTAATTATATCTTGTCCTGCAAATATGCAAAGTCAGAGGGAAGTACTGGGGTGTTGTAAAATACTGGTTCTCAAACACTGGTACTCCGGATGTTTTAAACTTCAACATCTATAAGCCTCAGCCAGCTTGGATGGAAGTCAGGAATTCTGAGAGCTGGAGTCCAAAACATCTGGACAACTAAAGACTGAGAGCTACTTTTTTAAAACATTTCAGAAGGTTATATGTGCCAACAGTAAGGACCAAAAAGCTTGCCCAGAACACCAAATAAAATGAATATTCAAGCCTCCTATTCATACATTCCTCCCTCACCATAGAACTAAAAGACTATAAGGAGATCTGAAGCTTTAGCTTCCACTGGGGGGAAAAAAAGTAACAGCAATTAGTGTTATGTCTGCCCCTGGACAAAATGTTCCTAGTCTTAATTACTTCACTAAAACAAACCAAGATCAAACCATATTTTATGAAATATGTAGGTTCCAGTAAAAATACTCAATAAAATCAGAGTTTAGAATTCAGTGTAACACTAAACTGCTCTTAACTGAAAACAAAAAGGAAGGTTTCCAGTCTACTCAAAGCCATGCCAGAGGAGAAGGGATCACAGGAGCCTATGGCTCATGCAAGCAAAGCTAACCCATGGCTTAGTATTATGTCTGAACCAGGCCAATATGCATTATGTAATACCACTCAGAATCCTCTGAAATGCACTGAGGTTCTTCTAAAGAAGTTGATGTTGGAAGTGTTCTATGATGATCGAAAGTCTGAAAACAATGGGTTGTTCCCAGTCATATGACAAGAAAAATCACTGAAATCACTGGTAAATGCAAAGGCTTCATAAAGATTTCCTCATTCAGCTTAGCTGAGAGACAAATCTAAACACAAAGCAGGTAGGGATCCTATATGCATGTTACAGCACACTGTAGGCCGTAGATTAAGACAAGTATTGATAATTTCTAAGATTCACGGTACAATATCAAAAGGTTCTGATGATGGTACAGAAATAAAATACATGTCCCTACACAGAGCCTAGAATTCAGTCATCTATCACCTCCCATTAAGAGTCTTTGCTTGCTTGTCAGAATAAAACAATTTAGAACCAGTTGACTAGTATGAACTCAAGAAAACTATGCAAAAGAACTGTCTCTCTGCTCATCACCAGAAATATACCATTACTAGCACTCTTACAATTACTTTTCATTTATTTATTTTTTTGGAACTCAGAGACTGTGTGTTCTTCTTCACTAGGAACATACCATAATGGCATGAGCCTTTTTCCTGTTCATCCAAACACTACAATATCTAACTGTCGGCAGTGCTTTGAGGGTGTTCCTGCATGGCAGGGGGTTGGACTTGATGGCCTCTGTGGTCTCTTCCAACTCTACATTTCTATGACTCTATGATCTAGAGTTCAACACTTCAGAGTACTGCAATGCATCATAACCTACACTGATCTTCACATGGCCAGAAGCTATCATTTATTTCAACAGCAAAGAACACTCACTGCATGTCTCTGACTGTGTTTATAGAATGCTTTCTAGTCATGATGCAACTGTCAGTTCAAAAACGCATTTGTACTAGAACCTATCATGCACACAAGAAGAAATGGATTGCCTTGCCTCTCCTTTCCCATTCTGGCTTTCCTGACAGAAGAAGCTATAGCCTGACTGTGCCTACATATTGTGACTTTCCTGGCCCTCAGTGACACCTTGCTGTTATTTGCCTTCAAATCATTTCCAACTTATCATGGTTCTAAGGTAAACTTAGAACCAGGATGGTATAGTGGTCTGAGCACTGGACTAGGACCCTGAGACCAGGGTTCAACTCCCTGCTCAGCCATGGAAACCTACTGAGTGATCTTGGGTGTGTCACACACTCTCGGTCCCAGAAAACCCTGATAGGTTTTCATTTGGGTCACCATAAGTCAGAAACAACTTGAAGACACACAACAACAAGAACAACAACAGCACAACAATGCAAACCTTTCATGGGGCTTTCTTGGCAAGATTTGTTCAGGGGGAGTTGCCTTTGCTTTCCTCTAGGGCTGAGAGAGTGTGATTTGCCCAAGGTCACCTATGGGTTTTCATGGCTGAGCAGGAATTCAAACTTTGGTATCCAGGGTTGTAGTTCAACACTGAAGCCACTATACCCCACTATGGAAATAATAATCCCTGATGTTACTGAGCTTTTCTAACGTTCTCTATTCCTTGCTATGAAAAAACAATTTCACAAAAAGTAGTAATGTATATCTAAAAAGAAGCCCCCAAAATGATCACATCAAAACCAAAGAACTACACTCCGAAATCTTGTGATTTCAACATCTACACACGGATGTTGCGAGGCTCACTTGTGCACATCTCAGTCCAGAAACAAGCTATTTGATCACCTGTCTGCAAGAAATTTCTGTTAGCACAAAATGGCTTATATTTCCTGGAAGTAAAACACAACATCACAAATACAGCCAGAAATATGACTCTCACAAGAAAACAGTTCTAATGATTTGACTTTGATCTAGTTTAAAGGAACTGTCACCTACAGAACACAAAGAGCTAACACTCCAGCCCTAAGGCTGACCTGCTCAATATCATGCTGGAAATGCAACTATAATCTCTACAAACTTGGCAGACACATTGCTGACACACATTCTATGCACACCTCATCAGCCAATCTGTGAATACTCACATCCTATTTATTTACTTATTCTATTACTAACCGCATTCCAAATTCTCACCAACATATCGTAATTTCAAAACCAATATATCCATTGAGGTTCAGGTTTCAGGGTATTTGTATTCACTCCACTAGTAGGCTACCTGAATTTCTCACCTTCCTATCACCAGCCTTCCTATCAGTCTCATTTCTTTGGAATCAGAAAGAAAACACAAAACAGCATGGACATAACTCTCTAGTTTCACATGCTGTTGCAACCTGACACTGGTTTTATAAACACAAAACAGTTTAGAGTCACTCATACTATCTCCTATCATGCCACCTTCTGGCTATATGAGTACGCAGGAACCTCAAATATCCCGACATTTGTAACAACTATAGCTCAGCCACTCCCTACCAGTCTCACACCTGACCTTCCTCTAATGCCCAGAGCACACTTAATATTAATGAAGCATATTCTAGCCTTGTCTGCACTTCTAAGAGACATGTTATCAATACATTATGTTAATGAACATGTATTTTTGTTTTGGTGAAAGTTGCCCAATATGTGGCAAAAGAGGGAAGTCACACAAGCTGTCATTTTATACAAAGCCACAGCCCATGGTGCACTGTAAAAAAGCAGTTCCCTCTCTGACTTAAAGTACATTTACATTTAAATTTGCAGGTTTAATTCATAGCATCCACTAAGATCATCTTATACTCCAGCTTCTTCTTTACACACTAAAGGAGAACTGGAGCCTAGCCATACTATGTTTATAGAAACTGCTGTGTTTCCCAGCTGCACTGGGGACAGTAAGCACTGAAGTGCGTGTGTGTGCAGGCATGTCAGCACAGTTTGCAGAAGCATCACAGGCCTTGCTTGTATATCCTCCAGCACAAGCTTGAGCCTGACTTTATTTTGATTGCTACACCAACCGAAAAAGTATAAGAAGAGAGGAACAAACCTTTCTACAACCCGACTGCGATTTACAAAAAAAAAAAGCAAAGGTCAAAGGTAACTACGACTGCGGCCCTAAACCTACTTACTGTACAACCTCAATGACAGCTGAATTCTGAGCCAAACTGCACAGGTGTGACACCGTTAAGTACAACAGCGGAGCGCTTCCCCAGGCAGGTCACGTATCCTACTGCCAAACATGGGGCGGAGACGAACCCGCACGAGTGTCCGTGCAACCTGAAGCGGGCTCCCTCTGAAGAGAGGGACCTCCCGATTCCGGCCAGGTTTATTCCCAGGTGAGCGTGCGTGGGCCGGCAGCCTCCTTCGGCCTAAACCTCCACACTAACAACATCGCCCACTATGGACACCGGTGTGCGGGGAGCGTTTAGTCAGGATCCGCCGCCGCCGCCGCCGCCGCCGCGGTACAAAAGCGGGTGGTCGTGCCTCAAACAGGCCTCGCCAGACCCTGACCCCCCGCTCCCTTTCGCACGTGCAGCGCGGCTCTCCTCCCTCCGCCCCGACGCTGGCTCGGCCTGGAGACCGTCCCCCTGAGGAGAGAGAAAGGAGGTGGGCAGGTAGGTAGGTGGGTGGGTAGGTGGGTGAGTGGGAGGCAGGGAGGGTTTCGCCCTTCCTTCCTTCCTTCTCTGTCAGCACCGGGGAGGTTCCCACCACCGACCCTCCTACGTCTCGCCCCTGCTCTGACCGTCCGCCCGAAAAACGGCGGCTCCCGCTCCCCTCAGCCTCACACTTGGGCTGCCTTCGCGGCTTGCCCGGCCGCCTACCTACCGGTCCGCGCTCTGCCACCCTCACCGCCGCGGCCGAAGGGAGCCGGGAAGCCGGCGAGCGACTCTGCGCCTGTGCCGAGGGCCCCCCCGCGGCGGGCCGTGCTGTAGCGCCAGCCTTGGGGGCGGGCCAAACGCGCCGAGCCAATGAACGGGGCCCGAGCCGGGACGAGGCCCCCCCTTCTGAGCCCCAGAATCCGCCCTGCGCTTCCGCTTCTCGCTGGCGCACCTCACAATCGCCGCCGCCGAGGAGTATCCTCGTTTCGTATGCTGCCGAGGAGGCTCCTCATTGGCTGGCTCGGGGTGGCGCGCGAGGGGCTGGCTCTCTTGCGTTCTAAAACGGCTGTGTCGGCGGGAGGCGCGCGTGAGCGACGGAGCTGCACAAGGGTTACTAGCGGTCACTCCTCGCGCGGGGTCACAGGAGGCGGAGGAGGAAGAGAAGGAGCCGCCTGCCGCCGCCCCTTCTTCTTCTTCTCGTGACTGATGGAGCCACTGCACCGCCGAGAAAGCGACGGCAGGAGCAGACCGCGCCACGAAGCGCAGCGCTGCGTGCTGCATTGTTATTACGAACAGTAGAAGTGGCGTCATCATTACCGTGCATGTTGTGCACGTGTTATTATTGTGGTGGTGGTGGTGATGATGATGATGATGATGATGATGAGTGGGCTGCTTGATTTGGTCCGGCGGTTGCTGTTGTTATCGCGATCTTCCTCGATCCTGAGCCCGCGCGGGTATTATCTTAAAGTGCATTAACTGCCGATGTGTCAGTTGTGGTGCGCATCGGTGCGGCGAGGCGCCCAGGCCCCGTTATTGTAATTTTCGCGATCCGAGCGAAGTGGCGATCGATTGCGTAATAACGTGATTGCCACGTGTCCTCTCAGTCCGCTACGCATATTGCAGGAAAATGGTGAATGGAGCGCAGCGCAGGAAGTGCAGCTGGAATGGTTCCGGGGGGTCAAAGGGAAGGGTGGCCTGGTGGTGAAGGAAAGGGGGGGGGTTCCCCTCCCACCCTGGTCCTGCTTTTAGTTAAGACGTTTCAGGGCATAAGAAGTCAAAACAACAGAAGAGTCTTGTGGCCTCTTAGGGACTAGAATGTATGTGCGTGTGTGTGCGTATAAAATAGCTTTTGTAGACTCTGTTTTCTTCAGCAGATGTATGAAGTGCTGCCTCAGGTTGCGAGACTAATCTAAGCTTAGATAATCAGTGGGATCAAAGGGAATTGAAATGCAAAATTAATAATAATACAAACAGCGTTCATTTCATAAACAATATCATTAACCAAACATTAACAAAACAGCATCCTCAAACCTATGTCTTCCTAAAAATGGGTAAGTATTTAAGGTCTTTCTCTCATTTTTTTAAAAAAATTGTATTCTGGTCCGAGAGCCTTTTGGTTTCTAAATCAGGATAGAAATGGCATAAAGAATTAAATATCAATAAGATGTCACAAACTCTGTGTTTTTGCTGTAATCCACTTAACATGGCTGCCTGTCTGAAAACTGAAAGAAGTATAATGATCCTTAATCCTGTGCCAGGGAAGAAAGGAACACAAATACAGCGCAGTATTTATGTAACCGTTAAAGCTATTGTGTTAAAATGGAATTTCCACCCTCCTGATTGTACTCTTGTTTCTTTGGACGTGATTCCTCCCCAGGAGTTGTCCTTCAAGGTGAGTATATTTAGGATTTCAGATTTAGGATTAGGGTATTACATAGGGCAGATAAACTAATGACACAAAGCCAAGAGTTGTAATCTGTACGATAACAGTGCTGATCCCCATAAACTCACTGCTGCTTCCCATGGCAGATGCAGACCAGTGTTTTGCTCACAGCTGACAACAGACTATTTTGTACAGACACATAATTCTGTTTTATGGATGCTTCCCTTGAAGATTCTAACCTCCCTTTCTCCCAATATGGGAAATAAATATTTATTTATTAAAATCTTTATATCCCACCCTATATCTGAAATAGGAAATAAATACATATTTATTCATACATTAAAATATTCATATCCTGCCCTGTTTCTGAAGACCTCAGCGTAGTTTACAATAAAATTATAGCAACTAGGCTGTCAAATCAATACAGGCTGAGCAGTTCCTCTTTATTTTGGACATAAAGGGGTTTATGCCTTCAGCATGGATATTTCCAAGACATGTGATCATTAGATTGTTGATAAATGTCATCACCTTGGATAAGAACTTTCAGAAGGGTCCTTGAAAAGTTGCATTTCTGAGGAGGAATTAGGCTTATTTTCAGTTATTCCCAGGTAGGGCACCTCGTCCTAGAATTTGTGCATATGTACATCCCATAATGATCACTGCCATCAGAATCTCAGAAATGGTCTTCAGTGTCCTCCAAAGAACTGGAAGGCCTTAGGGTTCATTCTCCAGCTAAGGTGCTAATCTAAAACATCAATATACCATTGCCTACAATTCAGGTAGACTGCTGGGTGCCCTATACATGGTTTAGAATTTAGACTATATCAGAGTTTATAAATGATGAATGATGAGTAACAATTACTTGTAATAAGTTATTTTTAATGAGTATCTAAGGAAATTTCAAAAGCTCAGTGAATGGAAGAAGCACATTTCTGGTTTTGGTACAACACGTGTTTCCTAAGTTACTTTTAAACTGTCTTTCTAGAGCCATTTTGAGTGAAATTTTCCAAGTTTTACTTTCTCAATAGTCCTTCTCCCAAAAAAAATTAAAAAGCAAGGAGTAATAAAACAAGTTGTTTTAAAAATTCTTGCAATGATTACCAATTGCATTTAGACTTTTTATCAGGTTACCTAACTTTTCAAAAACTAATGTTCCAGGCTCTGACTGCAGCTCCCATAATCCTTGGCCATTTGGCCATGCTGGCTACAGTTTATGTAAATCATAGTCCAAAATATCTGGAGGGTACTGGCTTGCTTGGTGCTGTCCTAGAAGAAACCATAGATGCCTCAAATGCTGCACAAGAGGAGTTGAGCTCTCTTTTACAAACCATAAAACCGTTTGGTCTGTGTCAACGCTTGTCTTTCTGCCTTAGCAACAGTCTTGATAGTTGTTCTAAAATTGGCTGTGTGTGCGCGCGCATGCACACACAAACACGTTAACTTATGGCAACCTCATGACTTTCATAGGGTTTTCATAGACGAGTAATACTGAGAGATGGTTTTGCCATATTCTTTCCTCTTAAATACAGCCTAAAGTACTTGGTATTCACTGGTGGTCTCCCATCCAAGTACTAACCAGAGCTGACCCTGCTTACCTTCCAAGATCAGATGGGCTCTGGTGCCTTATCTCTAAGCAAAGACCTTCAGCCTCTGTCCGTGGTCCTAATTGTGCCTATCACCCAGGTTGTTCCTAGCTCCCAGCCTGGTTTTTTGCAGTCTGAGCTGTTGCCTACCTGTGGTGTTGGAATTTATGTTGGAACAAGACGATTCACTGCAAAGAACCAATAGCCAGATATATAAGAGCCCTGAAGAATAACAAGAGATCTAAATCATAGAAAGGAACCCAACCACCCCTTGACCTCCTTATGGGCATCCTTGGTCATACTTAATCATCACAGCTGCTCAAGCAGAGACAGGAAGCCATCTGTTAAGGATGCTGTAGCTCAAGACTACTGCACTGAGTAGAAGTCTGAACCAGACCAGTAGCCTGGTCCTCCAGATGTTTCAGTCAACCAGCATCCTTCAACATTAGCCAGCCTGGGTGAGCCTTCCAGGACTTGAACTCCAACATATCTATCTGGAGGACCAAAGGTAGAAAGTCACTGGACTATTCCAACTCTTTTTCTTCCATGCAGCTACTATTTGTTTAGAGATAGTTTTTTCTCCATGGGGGCAAGGGATTAAACGAACATAGCTGCAGAAGGAGTGGCAGCCCAAAGTGCTGTTAATGTGTAACAACAGTCAGGGGGAAATCAGCAGACAGGGTAAAGTCAACAGATAGGACAAAATGAACAGACAGGATAAAGCCAACAGGTCAGGTAATGCTTAATTGAGGCCATTCTGACAATCGAGGTAACTATTAATCATCATTGCCCAATTGTATTTGCACAACTCCAATGACAAGGGGCAAATTCTGGAATGGCTGGTAATTTTTTTCTGATGACCTGACCCAGCAGATACAGGCAATGGAACACCAGTATGAAGAAGCTACAGAGCACAGTATCACTGGGGAGCAGTTTGCAAAAACAAATGTGTTACAGGTATGGAGATAATCAGGAAGATGCTGGCAGTGAGCAAAGGAGATAAATATACATGCCTCCAGTTGATGCCCCCCAGATGTGTTTTGATTCCAATTCTAACCATCCACTTATATCATGACCAATAGCCATGCTGCTTGGGGCTGATAATAGGTTGATGATAACAGTTTCCTGCATGTTAATGCCAAGTTAATAATGATGGGTATGTATATGTATGTAGAGAGAGAATATACAAAGGAAACATCTGGATTTAAAGTTCTCTTTCAAGTCCCTGATACCCACTGTTACCCTTTGAAAGTTAAGGTATTAACAATTTGGTTGGTATTAAAAATATGGCTGATTGGCAATGCAAGGGTGAAGGAAGTGTGTTTGCATGCATGTGTGTTAGATAAAACCTTTATCTACTATCTACCATCAAACCTCCATGGGGGAAGGATATACTGGGGATACTCTAAACTGGACATTGATCTCAAAGCAGCCAGAATAAACTAAGCCAGACTCTTGGTGGTAAATACACTTGAACTTTACTCTATTAGGCATTTCTAGCTGACTTTTACATCTTACTGTTACCTCCTGCACTTTAACATGGTAACCCAAGGTCAGAATACACATCAGCCACTATTGTGTGTACATTACCCTTGTAGGTAGAGATTTGGGTTGGAAAGCAGCAGTGTTGCAATGCAGATTGAAAGTTCATGAAGCAGGGACAAGGGGTTTATTCTTGTTTCCCCGGATATGTTTTTCTTCCCCAAATTTCTCCCCATTCCAACTGGTTTTCATTTCAGCAGGAGCAAGGAAAAGTAATAGGCACTCATTCACTTTCTTCCTGACGTGGAAAAAGTATCTCATAAGGGATAAAAAAACAAACCAATGGGAAAGAGACATGAATGCATCCTGCGGTATTTACTTTGAATCCAAGCTGCTGTCTCCTTGTATGGTTCATGTCCAGGTTATCTGGAGGACTGTATTCTCCCATATGAACCTGCATATGTTTTGAGATCTCCTGTGGAGGCTCTTCTCTTTGTCCTACCACACTCATGGGTACCTCTGGTTTGAAAATGGGAGAGGGCCTTCCCAGTGATTGCTTCCAGACTCTGGAACTGCTTTTTTGGAGAGGTTAGAATGGTGCCCTTCCTACTGTCCCTCTGTAGATAAGGCCTTTGATGGGTGATTGCTCAGGGTGAAAAGAGCCTTTCAGAATATGCTATACTGTTTATTTGTTTTCTTTTGAATGGTCTTGCTTTTCTGTTTCTAATTCTGCTGTTAGTTTAATTATATTTTTAATGTTGGTGTATGTGTGTATGTATATGTGTATACACACACACATATATACGTGTGTGTGTGTGTGTGTATTCCTAGACTGTGAAAAAGATAGGATATAAATAATTATAATAGCAGCTACCTTGGATTATTCAATTCCCCCTGCAAAAGGAAGTGATTCATACAACTAAAAAATGTTCAGAGTTTTCTAACCTGAAGTCAGTGTGGTGTAGCTATTTGAGTGACTGAGCATTGAACTACAGTTCTAGAGTTCAAATGTCCATTCATCCATAAAAAACTACTAGGTAACCTTGGGCAAGTCACATTCTTTCAACCTAAGAGGAAGGAAAGGGCAAGCCTCCTCTGAAAAAAATCTTACAAAAAAAATGATAGGGTCGTCATAAGTTAGAGTGTACTTCAAAGCACGTAACAGCTACAAAACAGAGCCAGCACAGTGAAATAGTATGAGCATTGAACTACAACTCAAGAGATCAGGATTTGAATCCTCGCATGGCCATGGAAACCTACTGGGTAACTTTGGGCAAATCATACTTTCTCATCCTCAAAGGAAAGCAAAGGCCAACCCCCTCTGAACAAATTTTGCCAAGAAAACCCTGTGATAGAATCACCTTAGGAAATAATTTGTCAGAAATAATTTGAAGGCACACAACACAACAACAACAGCTGTTGCTGCTACTACTACAAATCATTTGGAACTTTATCTTAATAAATAGCTTACTCACAAGCAATATTGCTGCAATATTATCATTACCTGTGACATAGCATACTTATTTGTCATCTACCCAACACCAAGTCTAATTCACTGAAATATTGCTCTGATACACCAGAACGGAGACACAAGACAACTGATGGATATTATGGATTATCACTTTCTGTTGAGCTATGCCACAAAGATCTGCAATGAGATACTTGGCTAATTTGGTTTCCTTACAGTGTGAGTCCTTCCCTAACATAAAGGGAGAACTGGACACAAGGCTCCAGCTCTCTCCAAAGAGTGACACCATTACTAGCTCAAATGTGACAACAGGAGTCACATTTTGCTCACCTGTTCACCAACAAAGTGATCAGAGGGAGAACTGTTGACTGCTCTATCTTGTCCATATTAAAGATGCTTCTCCTACGAAATAAGGTTTTATTTACAGCTATTTCTTTTTAACAGGTATGCCTAAAATTTTATTACAATTCTTCCTTCTTTCCCAAATGACTTTTGCTCCTAAAATGCTGGAATGAGTTGCCAAAGCACCAAGGTATCACATTCAATGCAAAAGTGAACATGTTGTTCCAACTTACGCATTTTTCTGTCTTATTAACCTGTTTTTACCAGGTTCAAAACAAACCAAGTTCTGAAACCAACCTGTGATTTGAAGTCTTCTTTTGCTCAGAACCCGGTAATTATTGTTTTCTAGTACAGATATAATGCGAAGCAACTTTTAGTTAACTAATGTTCAATCAGAACATGCCAAGAAGGGAGGTTGGAGGGCAAGCCTAAGACTCAAATATATCTCAGTTTAATAAAGCGTACTCTCTAACGGTCTCTATTTGGCAGGAACAGTTTGATTAATCCTCTGTCATCACACTTTTTCAGCTGCTCTTAAAATGTCCCAGTTTCTCTTTTTTCCTTATTCTTTCCCCCTTTGTCTTCAGCTTGCTTCAGTTGTTATAAATTGAGTTCACAGTGCAAAAGTACTGTATTTGCCAGCTTATAAGATACATCAGCGTATAAAACACACTCCATTTTATCAGATTTTTTTAATATAATTTTATTAAGTTTCACAAATAAAAAACATCATCTTAAGTTGTACTTTTATATGTAATGTTTTTGTTCTTCCACTCTGATCTAGTTTTCATTTTCTGAATTTCTCTTCACATATAAAAATTATGCATCACAATTCTATGTTCATCTTACATGCTTGATCTTGCATTTCTCTCATCCACTCCTGTTATGTTACAGCTATTCCACTTTAATTTCAACCATAATTCAGACATTTTCACTTGGCAGTTCCCAGCAATTACCCATTAAAATTTGCCATTTTGCTTTTATCTGATCATCCAATTTCCCCTTTAATCTCTGAGAGACAATGTCTGCATTTCTATTTTCAATAAACGTCCCCCCCACATTGTTCAATTGTGGGTATTTGCTGAGACTTCCACATTTTGGCATATTCTATTTGAGCTGTCGTTATCATGTACAATATTAATCTCCAATGTCTCTTAATACTAGTATTCTCAAGAACATTTGTCATGTTTAATAAAGTTCAGGTTTTTTTATAAATTGAACCTTCAGTATTTCACACATCTTTTTATGTATTTCACTCCAATATTTCTTTGCCCTGGGACATGACCACCACATATGGAATATTGTTCCCACCTCTTTCTGACATTTCCAACACATTCCCGTACCTGTATTGTAAATCTTTTTTAACTTATCTGGTGTCATATACCATCTATGAAACAATTTGAAATAGTTCTCTTTAAGATTCTGAGCCATTGTAAATTTTTGTGTCCTTCTCCAACTCTGTTCCCATTCGTCTAATTGGATTCAATGTCCAATATTTTGCACCCGCAAAATCATTGCAGATTTCACAGTCTCCTCCTGTCTCTCCTGTATTATAGTTTCTTGATATATATGGGCTAGCAAATGAGGTAGATTGTCAAAGATCCCTTTAATCACTCCTGTCTTTTCTTTGGATTCTATTCCATAAGTCTTCAAGTCCATCTGAAATCTCTCATTTAACGGCCTGTACAGAAACCAGCTTAATGGCGATCCTTCCTGTTCCAATTTTCCTCTTGATTTAATCTTATAAACATTTGTCATTGATTTCTCTAATATGTCTTCGTATCTCAGCCATTTCTCTGATTCCTTTCATCTTCCAAAGAATGCTTCTTGAGGGGATACCCACATGGGTAGCTGCCTTATGTTTTTACTCCTATATTCATTCCATATCTTCAAAAGCGATTTTCTGATATAGTGATGCGAAAATTCTTTGTCAATTTTTGCTTTATCGTAGAACATATAGGCATGCCATCCCATCCTCAAATCTGCTCCCTCCAGTGCAAGCATTCTTGTATCTTGTAAGTCAATCCAGTCTTTTAACCATGTGAATGCCGCAGCTTTGTAATATAATTGAAAATCTGGTACTCCAATTCCTCCTCGAAGTATTTGGTCCGTCATGATATTCCATTTAATTCTTAGTTTTTTCCCTTGCCATATAAATTTGGTCAGGTCTTTCTTCCACTGTATGAAAGGTTTACTGTTTGTTATTATGGAGAGATTTTGAAATAAAAAAAATCATCTTCGGAAGTACATTCATTTTGATAGCCGCTATTCTCCCCATCATAGACAATTTCATGGAAGTCCACCTTTCCAGATCTTTAGTTATCTCTTTCCATTTTTTCTCATAGTTATTTTGAAACAACTCATTATTCCTTTTTGCTATCCAGACACCTAGATATTTTGCTTTTTGTACTTTATTAAATCCAGTTGCAAGCGCTAGTTCCTTCTCCTCCTTATCTGTCATATTTTTCATTAACAAAACTGTTTTTTCTTTGTTTACCTTGAGTCCTGAAAAATCTCCATATTCTTGTATTATTCCAATAAGATTTTGTATGCTTCTCTTAGGATCTTCAAGAAACAGTACCAAATCATCAGCAAAGGCTTTAAGTTTGTATTGATATTTCTTGATTTGGACTCCTCTTATAGCATTATCTTCTCTTATATTGTTATTTAATATCTCCATTGCCAATATGAATAACAGAGGGGACAGAGGACATACCTGTCTTCTTCCTCTGTTCAATTCAATCTGCTTAGTTCTGTCTCTGTTAATAACCAATCGAGCTCTCTGTTGGTTATATATTGCTTCAATCCATGAAAGAAATCTATCTCCAGCTTGCATTTGCTTCATTACTGTTTTCATAAACAGCCAACTAATCATATCAAAAGCCTTCTCTGCATCGACAAATATCATGGCCATTTTCTTCTCATTATGCTTTTTGTAGTATTCAATTATATTCAATACTGTTCTTATGTTATTTCTTAAGTATCTTTTTGGTATAAAACCATTCTGGTCTTCATGAATAAGTTCAGCCAGAGTCTTTTTGAATCTTGTTGCAAGGATTGAAGCAAAGATCTTATAGTCAGTATTCAAAAGTGAAATTGGTCTATAATTTTTGACATCTGTTGAGTCTCTGCCTTCTTTAGGAATTAGCACCACATTTGCCTCTCTCCAGGTGTCCAGTACTCCTTCTTTTATAATCTCATTTATTGTACTTTTCAGTGGAATTGAAATCTCATGTTGTAGAGTCTTGTAATATCTTGCAGTAAAACCATCTGGACCCGGAGCTTTATCATTCTCAAGGTTCCTGATCGCTTCCATTACTTCCATCATAGAAACTGATTTATTCAGGCTCAATCTATGTTCTTCTGTGAATCTTAATTTATTTGTTCTGTCCATGTATTCTTCCAATTCCTGTTGTTTTTTCACTTTGGAAATCTTACTCATCAGTTTCTCATAATACTTATAAAATGTCTATTTTATTCCTTCTTGTTTAGTAATTTCTCTCTTCTCCACTTTTTATCTCTGATATGATATTCTTAGTCCATCTTCTCTGCAACAGGTTAGAAAGAAGCTTTGAAGGTTTATTTGCTTGCTCAAAATAGTTACATCTTGTTCTTCGTACTTGCTGTTCTATTTCTTTCAACTTAAGTTGATTCAGTTCAGCTTGGCAAACTTTCATCTGTAGTCTGATTTTCTCATCAAAGGGATCTTTCCTCATCCGTTTCTCAACTTCCTTCATCTTGTCCAATATTTGCTGCTCAGCATTTCTCCTCTCCTTCCCAATTTCTGCAGACCATCATTTTATCACATTTTTTTAACAAATCATGCTGAGTCATGCTGACATGAGTACCAGGGAACTTGCATGAAGCTTCCCCCATGCCCTTCTTTCCATTTTGCCTCAGCACAAGTTCTCTGCACTGGGGCAAAATGCATTGGAAAGGGAGGGGGAGCTCTAGGGTGCAAAAGGAGGAATTGTGTGAGGCTTCCCCCACCACCCTTCCTTTCCATTTTACCTCAGCATGAGTTCTCCATACTGGGGCAAAATGCATAGGAAAGCGAGAGGGAGCTCTAGAAGGCGAAAGGAGTATAAGACTGATTACCATATTTGCTGGTGTACAAGATGCACCGGCATATAAGACACACTCCATTTCCAAGCAGTATGTTTCTGGGGCAGGGGGAGGGAAGTGTGTCTAACATACCAGCAAATACTTTGTTTTGTACTCAGTTAACTCAGTTAACTCAGCAGGGTGAGAAGTGAGCAAAATCTTACTGTTTGTTGTAGGCTTAGGCAAAAGCAAACTACTGCAGCCTCTACCAGTTTGTATGTTTTTCCTCATTTACATTCTGATGTGGCTTGGCCACATGTGACCCAGTTCGCATCTCTAATATGTTGGAGCATACAATAAACTTACATATGTCATATTGTCAACTGTCCACTTGGTAGAATTAACTCTTTAATCTTCATTAATACAGTTCAGTAATCTCGATTTTTTTTTTAACATAGCAGAGATCTTGGTCTATATGTTTTCGGGGGTGAGAAAAGTGTGGTCCTCACGGCTGTATTTGTGGCCTCTGAGGGGTCTTCTAAAATGTCTGATTTTTTTAATTATTCAGAATACTCCCTGCACCATGCCATGTAGTAAGCTGTTTTAGTCCACCTCTCACCCCCAAAACCAGAAGTGATATTTGGTTTATTTCCTACTCTGAAAAAAAAAAGCCTCTTCTGGACCTAAAACAGCCTGAGTGGGCAAAAGCACAGGGAAACTGCCCCCCCCACACACACACACACTGAGTTCCTAGAAGGCATCCATAGGAGGTTTCAGTTTTAGGAAAATAACAAAAGTTTTCCCCATAAAGTAGGACTGGTACTGCCCCCAGACCTCCAAGATCTGGTGAGAAGTGTGTGTGGCTACCAGACCTCCAGTCACTGCCTACCACGGTTTCACACAATACAGAAAAAATATATATATTAAAGACTCCAGGCATACTTGTTGTTGTGTTCGTTCAATTTGTTTCTGGCTTACAGTAATCCTAAAGCAAACGTACTGCAGGGTTTTCTTGGCAATATTTGTTCAGGGGGGTGGGACAAAAATTGTCCTTTGCCTTCCACTGAGAAAGTCTGACTTGCCCAAGGTTACCCAGGGGGTTTCCATAGCTGAGTGGGGATTTGAACCCTGTCTCCAGAGTTTTTGGCCACTTCGAGATCCCCTCCCTAAACTGAAAACCCCAGGATTCCATGGGTTGAAAGTGGAATAATAGTACTATAACAGTCTAGTGCAGAAATGGCCGTAGGCCAGCACAAACCACTACTTCATGCTGTCTCTCCCAGGCACACTGTAAGTAGTATTTTTGCTTAACATACTAAAGATAAAGAGATGGTGCAATTCAATACACTCTTTCACAAGGAAGGATTAATACAAATTACTAAAGGGAAATTGGCAAACTATCCAAAAACATCCATAGAGCTATCATTGCATTCATGTATTTACTAGAAATTTTGCATTGGGGATTTATCATATGCTTATTTAGAACAACCCTCTAGGAACAGAAAGCAATATCCTATAACTGGGATTACTAAATGCACAATACAAATTCCAGATTATGTAAATTGGAAATTATATGGTGATTAACAGCTTAAATTTTTTTTTTAAAAAAAAAGCAAACACAGCAGGAGGAAAATTAAATTATTTGTAAAAATAGCTTGTAGAGCCTGATAACTCCAGTTACTATAAGTAATTTCCGTGTTATCATTATGACCTGAATCCTGCTGATAGCTGCAATTATAGTAGACTCATTAAGTCAACTGTTGCATGGTGAGTCAATACTTATATGTACTCCATTAATTCAATGGATCTACTCAAGTTTCTACCTGAGAAATAACAATATTTCTCTTCTAATAGAATAAATACCCTTATTCAGACCTAACAATAAATTAGGAAAGGGGAACCTCAAGCTCGTGGACATTCCCAATCCAACCCATGAAGGTCTGAAGCCTCTTCATATTCCTTTTCATCCTCAAAGCTCCCATCCCTTCTCTCTCTTCTCTCTCTTCTCTCTCTCTCTCTCTCTCTCTCTCTCACACACACACACACACACACGCAAACATCCCAGATCAATGAAGATTCTCCCATACATGGTTTGCCTTTTCATTTGGGAAGTAGCCAATGGAGGAAGCTAATCATCATCTTTGAGCAGTGATGGGAGGCTTTTGCTTCTGTTTTAAACTATCCACACTTATGTCTTGGCTAAGTATTAATTATGGTTTATCAAAACAAGCGAGCTTTATACCACGATGTATGAAAATGACTTGTTTCCATAACTATAATAAGATTAATCAGGGTATAGGCTTTTATGATAGTATTAAAATGTGGTTAATTGAGATTAGACATGAAAACATCTAGTCTCCACCTTGCAACCATGCTGTACTTGGAGAGGGAAAAGGGAACATATAAAACCAAAAGTTCATGAACATAAGAATAAAACACTATTTTTTGTTACTTTTGACCTAGATCTTCATATTCACAGTGCTGCCTAATGTAGAAAGAACCCAGCAATATGGTATTGTTGCTGTGTACAGAATAGAATTGCAGCAGTTGTACTGTCTAAAAATTATATGAAAGCCGTAAGAATTAACATCCTTGGGAATTGCTATAGCTCCACATAAAACTAACCAACAGGAATGGTTGGAGACAAGTTTATGTGAATGGGGAATGTTGCTGCTATTGTTAAACCTGCTGCTGCTGCTACTCCGAATGATGTTACTATCACTATGTATCTTATTTAACAACAGTGCTGCTCTGGGCACTAAACAAACTATAAAAACAACACTAGTCTCAACACTTCCAGCCTTGAATCTTGCTCAGAAGGAACAATTCAGGTATCAACAGGGTATCTTCCCTACGCAGTTATATGCAATTGTCGTCACTTTAACTATCACCGCTCCATCCTAAGAAGACACACAGTAGCCCTGTTGAGAGGAAATGAGGTTTGAGATGAGTAGAAGCATCATTAACGGCTGTGAAGAAAGAGAAGTAGGGAGATAAGAGGCTGCTTAAGATATAGCAAGTGCAGACTATAAAAACAACCTTACTGGCACACCTGATGAGCTGTGTCAGGCTGTGTTGGTGTGTATGGCAGCTCAGTGACCATGGGTCATCATAATGAACATCCCCTAAAATGATGACTCTGTGACTTTTTTGTAATATATTTTTATTACAAGAAGATCAGTGAACATCTGTAGCTAATAACTAATATATTGACCTGAGGGATCTAGTTATTATTACTTTATTTTAAAAATATACAGGGAAAACAAAAAGAGTGGAGGAGAGGGAAAAAAATAAATTAAAAATAAAAGTAAAAAATGATAAATATATATATAATAACAAAAAGAAAAAGGGTAGGGTAGGGGAAAGGGAAGGTGGGAAGTAAGGGAACATACTGACACATCAAAGTTGTTCACTACATAATTTTCTTGTAGGATCTGTTCATTTCACTATAGTTGTAGGATTCTAACTATTCATGGGTGAAAAATTTTCTGTCTGATTCTTAAACTTTTATTAAATATCTTTTAGATATTTAATTTTCTACCTCAATCATTATTCTTTAAGGTATATTAATTAATAGTTATTCATCCATCCATCCATTCATTCATTCATGTTTGTTTGTTTATCCAGCTATATTTTTCTCTCTTCAATCTAAGAAGCTGGCTAATGCTAATTGACCCCAGTTATGTTTCAAATACTTAATAACAAGTGACCAGTCCTTAACATCAGATTCCATTGGTTTTGTCTTAATAAATTCGTGAGTTTATCCATAGTTGCCATTTCTACCAACTTAAATATCCATTCTTCGACGTTTGGTAAATTTAATTGTTTTCCAATATTTGGCAAATATAGGGCGTGCGGCCACAGTCATATAAAACATGAGCTTTCCATGTTTCTTTTCAGTTTTCTCCTTTGTCATTCCCAGTAGATATGTTTCCAGTGTCATCCTAAATTGATTGTTTAATATTTTTTAATATTTTGGTGTATTTTTTTCCAATAGTTTTTTGTTGTGTGGCATGTCCACCACATGTGGTATGAAGTGCCTATATCCTTATTACATTTCCAACACTTTGAATCATAATTCTTAAACATCTTGGAAAGTTTTATCAGAGTGAGATGCCATCTATGATGCATTTTGTACAAATTTTCTTTTATATTTTTGATTGGCTGTATATTTCAATCTTTTATTCCGTGTTATTTCCCATTGCTCTAAACCTACTGTGTGCCCTGTATTTTCGGCCCATTTTATCACGGAATTTTTAATAATCTCGTCTTCTGTTTCCCATTTCAAAAGAATCTTATATATTTTTGCTATTGTCTTTGGTTAGTTCTTTGTTAATATTAAACTTAATTCTGATTCATCCTTTTGAAATCCATTTATTTTTTATTCTGCTTTCCATTTGTCCCACAGTTGCCTGTATAACAACCAATGGCAATTTATGCCGTCTTCCTTTAGTTCTTCTTGTGTCTTTATAATTATGTTGTCATTTTGGATTTTGGATTTTTATTGGATTTAGTTCATGGCAGGAATGGGGATGTTTTGAACATTTTGAACTACAGCCCTTACAATTCCTTATCACTGATGTGATAACTGAAGCCCCGTCAGAGCTGCTGGTGACGAGCAGCAGCTGTTGGTCCCTGTGGCTCTGGCTGGAGATGGGTCCTGCAGCTCAAGAGCTCCCCCTGCTGCCATGGACCAAGCAGGCGCGGATGTCGCTCTGCCTGCTCCTAGAGCAACAAGGATCCGATTCTGTGCCTGCTCCTTTGGAGCAACAGGGATCCAATTCTGAAGAGGCTCTGGATCCTAGTTCAATAAGCCCCCAATCAAGGTGGAGGCTCAAGAAGGCTGTGCAAAGGGAGGCTTCCTTGGCTAAGTTTAAGAAGCGGTGACTGGACCCACCTGTGCCTGGGGCTATATAACTGCCTGCCTGGAAGCTTCCCTTTGCTTGTGGCAAACTTCTTACAAGCCCTCCTCTTGCCTGTACCTTGCTCCCAGCACCTGGTTCCTGATACCTTGAATTGATCTCTGGATTCTTGACCCCTGGCTTTGGAACTCTGACTATGGCTTTGCTCGGCACACTGGTAAATGAACTTCCTTGAGTAAGTGCTTACTTGTCTCCTCCTTGCTGGAGTTTGCTGGCTCTTCCACTCTCCAGGCTGGCTCGCTGCCCAGGTCTCTGACCTTGACAATTGACTGTGGTGATGGAATTTCTGTAAGTTGAAATCCAAAACCCCTGGAGGAGCAAAGGTTCCTGAAGCCTGGTTTATGTGATGTGGGAAGACATCCAAAGCTTTCTTCAAAATATCCTCCTTAATTCCATGTTGTTGTTCCTAATGTATACAAATGAACTAAATGTTTTAGTACCCTGGCCGGGCCTTAATTCAAAGAACAGGTTGCAATTTTCCACTTGAATGGATGGCATAAACCCCAGAGAAAAATCTCTAAAGCACAGTAAGTCCTGTTCTGCAGGTTGGATTTCAAGGGTTGAATGGTGAAAACTAATGAGAGATAAACAAGAGAACAAAATAAAGAGTTTATTATAACATCTACAATCTTACCTACCTTTATCTCTTAGTTTCTCAACCATTAGGCAGATAGTAGATGTTGGACTACACAACCTTTTCCAAACTTTCACAACAGCTGTGTAAGACTACAACTATCATCAAAAGACATCATAGCCAACAGTCATTGATTTGGAGAATGGTAATCTAAAACATCTGGAAGGTACCAGGTTGAGAAAGGAACTTTCTTGTTGTTTTCGCCTGATAAACATGGTTAATGCTAAACAGTTGGCTGGAGAAATAATACAGTAGTTTAGATAAAATGGTTGATACAGACTTGTTATCATTATTTGTATTCTACTTTCCAAAATCCCCCACAGCCTGATCATTTGAAAAAAAAATCAAAACATAATAAACATTTATGTTCAGAACAAGCTATATCAAAATAGATTAGGTTCACATTCACATATAAAACGTAAGTCCCAGCCTAAAATCAATTGCTAGTCCCAACTCAAGTAGAACTGTTGAATCAATAGGAATATATTAAGTCAATATATGTAACTTGCATTGATTTAATGGGTTTGCTGTATTTAGAACTAACAATTGAAAACAGACTAATAACATTGCTCATAGCATTAAAGATGGCAATCTATTTTTAGAAAAGGTGTCCCTAAAAAACATGTAGAAACAATAGTTCATAATTCATCGTAACAATTGAAATTAGACTGTTGGAAATCAGGGGAATATCATGAAACACATAAAGGTGGGATGATAAGTGGGAACCATCAGGGTATGTTAGAAAATTGATTGTGATGCAAAATATTAACATGTCAATGAAATAGCAGAAATTGAAATCCAAAGAGGAATGGAAGACAGGTGTAACAATTCTTTTAAAGTACAGTGATAATTGTTTGTTTTATGTGTTGAAATTATAATAAAATTACTATAAAAATGTAGAAATAATTTATGCTAGAGTATGTGCAAGTGCATTTAAACATTATTGCAATCTTGCCCCCCCAAAAAATGCAAAATAGAAGAGATGGTATGGTTAAGTGAGTTATTTTCTATTGGTGATATAAACAGGATGGTACGTATAGTCTCTAAGCCAGTGGTTCTCAACCTGTGGGTCCCCAGATGTTTGTGGACTTCAGCTCCCAGAAGCCCCAGCCACTATGGTCAATGCTCAGGGCTTCTGGGAGCTGAAGTCCATGAACATCTGGGGACCCACAGGTTGAGAACCACTGCTCTAAGCATTGACTGTACTGACCAAGGCTGACGGTGGTCAGAGTCCACAACATCTTGATGGCATCATGTTGGGAAAAACTGAAATATACCAGTTTGTATTTCATCTTCATTCAACCCACTATTCTTTAACAGAGTATGGAGTGACCCACAGGTGTTTTCCACTTAAGCCCTGGTAAGACACACTAAGAGCCAATGAAGTGTAGTGGTTTTTGTGTTCGAGTCCTAGGAGACCAGGGTTCAAAATTCCCCTGCAGCCATGGAAGCCCATTGGGTGATAGCTATTTTGTAACTATTGTAACTATTTTAATTTTCGAACCTCCTTAAGGCCCAGATTTGAGGGGAAATGTGGGGTATAAATAAAGGTAATCATCATGTCAAGAAAACTCCTCTGACTATGTTGCCACAAGTCACCTTGAGTCATATAGCAAGACATACCAACATAACGTCTGAATGAAGTAGAACAAATGACAGCTTATGTTGCAAACACTTTAAAGTTGGTCTCAAAGGTGCTATAAAATTCCTTTTCTTTCTGATTTACTTGCTCTTCCTCCAATGTCATATATGCCGTCCTATGCCAGCTATGCCCTTCTACACTCTCTATTGACCAAACAGGAAGGTCTCTGCACAAGAGGAATAATGGATTTAAATTAGAAATGGCAATACCCTAAAAACAGCTGCAGAATATTTTGACCTTCCTGGATATATAATAAAGGATTTACAGGTTGCAGTCCTTGAACAAGGAAATTATAAAAGAAGACTAGAAAGAGAAATAGCTGAATGGAATTATATTCACAAATTGTAATCTATTAGCAGAGGTACGAACAAAGACGACTTCATGGCACACTACATATATTAATACAAGAATACTCACTACTGCACTTGTAACAAAAGTAATCTTCTCTGGGAAAATTTTGAATCCAGGGAAACTGACTGTTGGTAAGCAGATATACTGCTTTCAATATCAGCACTAACTAAATACGATAAAGATCTGAAAGACCTCTATTACCTTACCCAATCCCTTGGAAATTTAGGGCAAGGGCCATGACTTGCATCTTTCTGGATCCTATTGCATTCTATCTCACTATCAAAACTGCATAAATATGTCTTATGCCTGAGGACTTAATACTACTCAGGCCTGCATCTAAGGAAGTCCATGAAATCTCTTGCCAAAATAAAAACCAGTTAGTCTTAAAGGCACTGCCATATTTTTTTTCTCCCTCTCCCTTCCTCTTTTTTATGTTTGCATGCTGGTATAGACTAGCATGATTATGTCTTTGGATACCATCAGCCCTCTACATTTGCAGGTTTCGCTTTTGTGGATTTGATTATTCATGGATTATTTGCTGTCACATCAGCTGACTCCCTATGCCGTTTTTAATAGGGACTGCAAGTCTTGTGAGATTGAGAAACTGTGAATGAGGCTTGTAAGTCTCCATTAAAAATGGTGTGAGGAAGCAGTGGAGGTGGCAGTAAGCCCCACCAGCCACCTACTTCTGCCTTATGAAGGAACCCGGATGCCTCAAAGGAAACCATGGTGGGTTGAATATGGTGATCATACTTTTTTTGTGTGTTAAATACGGCTTGGGAGGACCTAGAGTTATTCATGGTTTTTCCACTTTCACAGAGATCCTGTGCCCCAACCCTAGCGAATGTGGAGGGATGACAGTACTAACTCCATGAAGTTTGCTGTAGCTCATGGCCCTGACCCAATGCACAACAAATGTCTAAAGATTATACTTTGAACAGCAAAGAGAATTTAAATAATCATGCTGCTAATATTTTACTATTGAAGTCAACAGACATCCATGCATTGCTAGTGGCTGCTGGTTACAATTTTACACTGTGACTTGGTAGATCCAGGTTCAGGCCCTCAATGAGACATGAAATTCACTAATTGATCTTGAGATAATCACACTGACTCAACTTGACCTACCTCATAGAGCTGTTGTGAAGATAAAGTGAGGAGCCAGATTGCTGCATATGCTACATTGAACTCATTGGAGGAACAGTTATACATACATGTAAGAAATACGCAAACAAATAACTGGAAACCTTTGTTCCAAGGATGACTATAAAAATTCTCCCATTACTCTGGAATAAAGCAAAAAATCCAAACAGTTCACAACACTTGCAGGATGCATACCTTTCAAATGAGAACAAATTCCCCTTGAGTTTCCAAATGTCATATACTAGGATTCCAGCCTCAATTGATTTCGTAGAGTGACCATTTTTCTCTTTTTGCATAGCACAGTCCTAGATTAAGTGTGATTACTGAGATATAAGTCCTCTAAATTCAATGGAGCTAATTGTCTAGGAAATAGACATAGGACTGCAGCCTATAATTCCCTGTTGTGGCTAAATGTATAGAATATACTAGCATGACACAGTCTCCTGCTTTAAAACACGCGCGTGCACACACACACACACACACACACACACACACACACAGCAATAAAGGTTATATTTGGATATTCCAGTATTCCTAAACCCCATATTCAGATATTACCTCTTGCTTTAGCCAAGAGGTAATACCAAACAGAGAAACAATATTTTGTGGTTAACTGAGTAATTATTTTAACAGACCTGTTTATTGCACAGACCTATGTACTGTTTGCAGAAGAACAAGTTTCTCATTTAATCTTGAAAAGGCTTTTGTCTGCTTTTCATTTTATACTAGGAAAACGCCCATCTCATAGAACGCTGCATCACTGTCGCCGCCTTCTGCTCTGCACCCTAGGATGCACTGCCCCCTATTGGTCGTAGCTGGGATAGCCAAAATCAGGGCTAGTGTGTTGGGGTTTTGCCCCAACTTAACACTGTCCCCACAGAATTTTCTTCTCTCACTTGCCCCAGTCACCAGGAATAAATGGCAACGATTAACTCACAGGGGACAAGCAGAGGTACAGCTTGACGGAGATGAAGGTGAAATCTGCTCCTGGCCTCTAAATTTTCACAGGTACTGAGAATTAAACCTGATGCTATCTATTTAGGCCCAGCTTGAGCTCTGATATGGACAGTTGGCTTAAAGGCTTGGTAGAGTTTTCTGCAGTGTCTGAAAGAGTTTGTTCGTTTGTTTGTTTTTCAACCGGAAGAGTTCATTTTAGTTGTTTTAGGGAACTAGGGTTTTGAATTTAGATAGTTAGCTTCTTCTAGTATACTTGCATGAATCCTTTTAATTTCTGAGATAATTATCCTGCATATTTCAAGAGGTCTTCTGACTAAAGAATGATACACTTGCTTTGCTTCTTGCATTTATATCCGGTTTTATCTCCTTCTTCCTACTTTTTCCTCACAACCATGCTATAAGGGTTTGTCTAGTGCAGTGGTTCTCAACCTGTGGGTCCCCAGATGTTCGTGGACTTCAGCTCCCAGAAGCCCCAGCCACTATGGTCAATGCTCAGGGCTTCTGGGAGCTGAAGTTCACAAACATCTGGGGACCCACAGGTTGAGAACCACTGGTCTAGTGACAGAAGAAAAACCTACAAAGAATTCCACACAGTGAAGGCTATCTATTTTTGTGTGTGCATTTTTAAAAATTGCCTTATACCAGAGTTTGCTGCTGTTTTATGAATCCTGATTTGTTTGAACACAGTGAACCATAATGCTAGGTCTAGATGTAATATGAAGTGATCTTCTTCCTAGTTTGTTTACCTGCACATGTAAATGAAGGAACAAAAGAGGAGCAAAGTCACTATACATACCTTAGCCAAGCTTCCTGACTTTGCATTATGCAGCAGTGTTACCAGGTCATACACCCATACTCCCTGATACAGTTTAATTGGCAAAATACTTAATTGGCAAGAAATGTAAATTATATCCTGCTATGACTGGGAGCTTGATGGCAAAGAGGAACTGGCTGCACATCTGCATGGCAAAACTAGGTCAGAATGAGATATCAGGGCATTGCTAGGTCATAGTCAGGGAAAGTCTGGAGATAATGGAAACCTGCCAGTCCATTAGCGATGCCCTGAGGTCTCGTTCTGACCTTAAGAAACAATAGCACCTGAAACTGCTTCCATGGAAACGTTGATTGTCTTTGACCTTCTCCTTTTGTCCCCTCATCCGTTCCGCTATTAAGGAGCTATCACGATTCCCATCAATCCTTTGTATGGTATGGTAATGGTAAGGCCATTAGTCCATTCCAGACCCCATTCTCCTCTCTCTGGACCCCATTGTTTGGTCTGTCAGAAAGCCATTAACACCTTCACCCTCCAGGCAGAAATAGGGTATTTAAAACCTGACTTTGGACTAGCCAACTTGTAGTGCTTTTGTTGTACTGACTCACTCTGCTACTCTGATTCCCAATTTGTACTACCCTTGGGCTCCTAGTCTAAGCTACATCACTTTGCTTCTTCCCTGCTGGATTATCACCCCACCACCCTAAACTCTTGGTATCCAGACTTTTCTTCCCTTTTCCTTCTGTTATCCTTGTGTGATTATGAAGACTGCATGGATCGCGCGCGCGCGCGTGTGTGTGTGTGTGTGTGTGTGTGTGTGATTGTTAATTTCCCCCAATAAAACAAACAAGCTTACTTTTGAATCTCTGGCTGGTTCTTCCCTGCACTAGTACTGGTAGACACAGGTGTAAAAGATTTCATAAGGTTACTCCCCCACACACACAGGCCTCCTCTTTGAGTCAATATTCCCCACTGTTTCACAGAGGTACTGGCATCATGGATATACCCCTGTGTCACACACACTTTGGGGGAAAAGCAGTGTCATTAGTCTATTATTTATAGCTATGTAGTTAGTTTATTGACAAAGGAAGAGTCAAACTAGAAATTTCCTAATTCATAGATCAATCTTTAAAGCACTATTTGTATGTCACTTTTTGCAAAAAGTTGTACATAGGGATGTCATAATCTAGAATGCTGCGAGATATGAAAGGGTCACCAGCAGTATGATATTCTACACTTTACATTCTGCTGAATGATATAATGAAAACCCGCAAATTCTATGATACCCATCTTATTGCAAGAACTGTAATAATTCCAGAACTTATACAGATACCACAGAGACTGGTTTATCCCAAATCATTATAATCATTTACTACGGGCCCTTTCACACAACCCAGTTACAACGCTATGCTTCCACATTACTTGACATTCTATTGAATCATGGGGTTTGTGTTTTAGGGAGAGTGACTGAGAATTCTCAGCAGGAAAGCTCTGGTGCCTCATCAAATTACACACCCCAGGATACCACAGGATGTTGCCATTACAGTTAAAGTAGAATCATAGTGCTATCATTGTGTAGTGCAGTGGTTCTCAACCTGTGGGTCCCCAGATGTTGTGGACTTCACCTCCCAGAAACCCTGAGCATTGACCATAGTGGCTGGGGCTTCTGGGAGCTGAAGTCCATGAACATCTGGGGACCCACAGGTTGAGAACCACTGGTGTAGTGTGATGGAGCCCTTGAATGTAAAACTTTTTGTTTTGTCTGATGATTAATAATATAATTATCTGATGCCAAAGTTCAAATGGACTTTGTACCATGCAGGTACATATTTGATAATATCTACACATCATCTGCTAATTCAGGAGTGGGGAACCTTTGGTCCACAGGGTGTTTGGGCCTATAGCTTTTATCTGCCTCACCTATCATGGCCAGTGTCAAAACACTGTGGGAGTTGTAATGCAAAACATCTGTAGGGGGTGTCTCATGCTTGCTATTAACACAGGCAGGTTAAAAGTAATGATGATTTATGATTCTTGTTCTGCAGGGCCAACTGCTTATTCTCAAATAATTCTTGAAAGACACAAGCAAACTGAAATGAGAGACAGTACAGTCCTGACTCAAACGTATACCAGCTGCGTGGGGTTAGGATTAGACAGAAGTCTATTCTGCTAGCAGAAATTGTTTCTTCTGGTTGAATCCTCTTCTGCCAACTGATTTGAGAAATCAGTCAAGAGACAAAACAATCAATCAGCAGAAGAGCTAATGTTGGGAGAGGGGAGAGAGAGAAGAGATGGATGAGAAAGGTGCCAGAACTGTGCCACATTCAATAGATCGGTTAGAACAGGACTAGAGAAATTCTAAGTAATCTCCCTTGTCTGAAAGGGGCATGTATTCATTGCAGCTGCTGCTGATGTAGCACTGGTGCAGAAGATCCTTGGCCATTTTTGATAGTCAGGACTGCCCTGTTAAATGCATGCTTCAGTGATGTCAGTGTTCCAGAGGAAATGAATATTGGATTTCAGTCAATTTAGCACAATTTAGCAAGTTTTACACAGGGTTTTCTCTTCTTTTCTTCTTCTTCTTCTTCTTCTTCTTCTTCTTCTTCTTCTTCTTCTTCTATGATGATGATGATGATGATGATTACTTTGAGCTACCATATAAATTGCCAGTGAGAAATTGTTACTAAGGCTTTATGAACATTTGCATGTTTGGTTAATCTAAATATTGATCTTGAGTCTATCTTCCCAACTGATGCATGCCCAAGAGTCAATAATTAACTAAGCTCAATGTTTGATTTCTCACCATAAAAATCAGGATGTGTTTCACAGTTGCAATCAAATTTCATCAGGGATGCATAGCAGGGGATGTGGGTGCTGAAACTGCCCCTTTGTTGAAACTGCTACCTTGGCATCTGCACACACCTAACTGCCGCATCCCTGTTGCTGCTGCTGCTGCTGTTCAGCAGACCCCCTGTGAAGGATCGATGGACCTTCAGGGGTTCCCGCACCCTGAGTTAAGAACCACTATTTTAGAGGATTTATTTAAGAAGAAGGATTCTATGTCAAATCTCATAGCAGGTGAATATGAAGCAGCACTGAGATTTATGCATTACACACATACAGATGCTTTTTCTAAAATAAAACTCACACGATTAGGAACAGCTGCCTATGTGTTCATTGAAGGAACAGATGTCTGGCTGTTTTTTTTCTCTGGATTATCAGTCTCAAGAGTCTTTTAATTTGATTGGTCGAGTCTTCAGTACACAATTTTCATTCAGTATTTGTGAATGGTTGCTGATATCTCTGCCCAATGAATTAAATACTAGATACTGCATAAGTACAGGACAGAATTTTTTTTTATTGTGTGTGTATATATGTTTCCAAACAAAAATGTTTTGGGTTACATGTTTTGCCATTTTTTATATATTGGTTTTCTAAATCAAGGATGGGGAGTATTTGACCCTCCTGAAGTCATTTGGACTGCAGATCCCAAGATTCCTCACCACTAGCTATGCTTTCTAGAACTGATGGAAGTTGCAGTGATACAGTATATGGAGGTCCTCATATTCTCTATCCCTCGTCAAATCAGTCAAATAATATATATGAGATGTTTTCTCAGAATCGTGTATGAGGTATTTTCTTGGAACATTTTTACCAGTACTGTGCCTGTTGGTTACAGCTCACTGTCAGGTATTACAAATCATACTCTTTCAGCTGTGAACAGGCTGCAAGGAGTCTAGGAATTATGAACAGAGCTAAAAACTTAATTTTTATATCAAACTAGTGACACAGGGAAACTTGCAAACATGCACTAGAATAGATTGCAGCAATGTTCCAGAACTAGGAAAAGTTTCTTTTTGGACCACAAGTCCTAGAATCCCCACCCAACAAGCTCTGCTGAATGGGGATTCTGGGAGCTGTAATCCAACAGTGCCTCTTCCATCCTCTTCAGCGTTCAGGTGAAAAGGGTACAAAGTTCATTCGTCAAAATCCATGCAAGTTATCTTATTCTGCAAGTGCAAAAGGTGCCCAGTCAAAATCTTAGTTCCAAGTAACTGAGTTCAGTGAGAGTTCATTTGACAAGAAGGTGAAAATGTGGGAGAACTGGTTCTACTGCGGGAATATAAATACATGTGTGTTTTCTAAAAAGTGGATTCCTCTGCCACAGCAGTAAAAAGGCAAGTTCTTTAGAACCACATTTTGGGATTGGCCTGTGGGGATTTCTTTTGACTTGTTTGTGTAATCCTAGGAAAATCCTGCTAGTATTTCTCATTGATAAGTTTTCCTTCAATATTTTTTCACTAGAGGTCAGGAATATGTGGTGTTTCTGATTTTGCTGGACTCCCAGTTCTCATTTAACCCGGCCACTATGGCCAGTGTTCAAAGATTATGGGAGCTGTAATCCTGTATCTAGAAGGTCACCCTCATTTATGATCATATTAGCTGAGTCATAACCAGATATACTCAACGTTTAGAACTTTTTGGTAGCATATTTTCTAAACATATTGTGTTATTAAGATCATCTGGTTCTTTCTTTTCCTTTGCTTGACAACATCGTTTTTAAAAAAAATTTCAGTAATAGGAAAAAGAAACTGGGACATTTTAAAGGCAGCTGAAAAAGTGGGACAACAGAGGATTAATTGAGCCTGTCTCTGCTAAACTGATATAACTAGAGGGTAAGGAATCATAGTGCTATCATCTGTAGTGTGAACGAGTCCTTAGAAGAAATGCAAAAAAAGATTATTTTTCAGATTCTATAATGGAATGGACAAAATTTGGCCCTGGGTCTACCTAAAGCATCCAAGGCTACTTTTGTGACTCTCAGTACCCCCTAGATCTCTGGTCTGCCTTTTTCTCCCTCCCTTCCAAAAGGCAATGGTGCCCAAAGGATTCCCTATCCAAGTTGGGCCCTCAGTCCCTTGGGCCCTCATCCCTTGGGCATTTATCACTCCCCTTGCCTTTTTACCCTTATGATCCATCTCTAAGTCCAATATCTGGGTCTCAAGGTAACCATTAAAATGGACAAGCAGATGCATTGATCAGTGGGTTCAGTATGGTAAGGCTTGGCCAGACTTTCTGGCCAGCTCTTAAATTAAATAATCCAGACAGAAATGTAGAAAACAAAGGCCCTTTCCACACGGGGGACGGGGGAACGGGGCAGCGCATGCAAGGACGGATCTTACCTGAAAACGGGTTGCTCCGTCCCTGCGGGGAGCGCACGTTCGCCACTCCACACGCTGGCGAGTTTCGGCAGCGTTCAGAGGCGCCCAAAATGGTGGCCGGCGACTTCCGGCGGCGCTCCGTCAATCAGGGCAGCGCGCCAGCCGGAAGCCCGCCCTAGCGCGTCCCTGCAGCTTCACACGGGGCGCTGCAACAGGTTAGTGCGCTCGCGTGTCGTAAAAACCACATAAAATGTGGTTTTTAAAAAACGCGCCGCGCCACCCCTTGCGGCTGCACTAGCGCGGTTTGAGATGTGGAACCTCCACTATTCAAACCGCTCTAGCGTGCTCCACGGTGTGGATGACCTCCAGATGAGGTCGCCCTAAGCCGTTTTTTTTACCCCGTGTGGAAAGGGCCAAAATCAGCAAACCACATGTTAGCTTCACCTTAGGGTCGCCATAAGTCAGAAATGACTTGAAGGCCCTTAACAACAATGCACAAAATAAATGTCTAGCTAGTTCTACACACTGTACCCTATAACAGCTCAGTTTTGAACAAAGTAATACTCCTCCATAACCTCCAATATGTCCCAGATGAAAAATGGGAAATGTGTGGCGAAGCAACATCAGAGTGCAGTGAATAGGGTGTGGCCAGGCAACAGGAAGGCAAAATGTATTAAATGAGGAAGTGCACATAAAGCTACTAGTTTAAGCAGCGAGATCCTGAAATGCTTCTTTATCTATCCCTTTTGTAGACCTGCCTCTAGTTTTTATATTTGTCCCCCACCCCCGCCAGCACTTTTATAAGCTGTAATTGGTCAGCTCTACCCAGGCGTGTTTAGCTTCTTCTCTGATGCAGACCTATCTTAAAAGCAGAAGACTTGTGTTTCAAGGAGCTGGTCAAAGAGCATTTGTGATGCAATTGAGTACTGAAATGCTGAAGCCTGAGAGATAAGGAGGAAGTGGATGAAAAGCTTACACAGCCATGGTGGGCAAAGTGTGACTCTACGAGGACCATTTGTGCAATCCATCCAGAGTCCACGAACTGCTCCCTTTGTGGCAACAAACATGAGTTGTATGTCCTGGAAGCTTCCAGGACCAGTGATTCACCTTTTATCATTTTAAAAATCTGATTTTGCAAAACTTGAAGTTGATGTCTGCCCAAATTCTGACCCCATTTTTGGCATCTTCTGTGACTACAAAAAACTGTCCCTACTCTGGATTGCAGAAATCTGTCCATTTTTGTACAGATATAAACCCTACTATGTCATTCAGATGTCCTTCAAGGGTAGGTATTTATACAGTAGAAGTTCTAACTTAGCCATTCCAAAGTGAATCTCTATATGAAAAGGTCTCATGCCATCCTAACTGGAAGAGTGCACATTACGCAGTGCCATCCAAAACGTGTTTATTCAGACATATGCTCTACTCATTTCAGTGGCACTTACTCCCACCTAAGACATAAAGGATGACATCTGTAAGGTTGGACAAGTGCAGGCCAAGTGGGATACAGGGTAAAATGGACTGGGATAGTAAGGAAAGAAGATGTGTTAATTGGTTGATCTACAGGTATACCTCAATTAATAAAATAAATGTTTTCTGGGGCATTACTTCTTTAACAGAAAATTTGCTCCAGAGACACAGACAAAAGCGAAACAACAGGGATAGGTTGCTATACCACAAAAAAAGAAGAGTTCAAGCTGTTTAATCAAACTTCTTATTAAAAGCTAGCAATATGTATATGTGAAATAGAACAACTAAGTCAGATAAGTCCTACACAAGTAAACAGAAACACTTTGAACTTTCTGTACCAGTTGAAAGCTTCTTCCAAAATGTAATCAGGGATGACTTCTTCTTTCACCAGCTTGTACTTTTCTTATGATTTCTCTTTTGGAGGCCAGACTTATACATCTATATATATATATATATATATATATATATATATATATAACATGCTGAAGCAGGGTTTTCCAAACGGTGTGTCGTGACACATTAGCATGTCACCTGTAGTGTGTTGGTATGCCATCTCCTCATCCAGGAAAGACCCCCCCAACTGAGTCTGGCTTGCTGCCCTCACTCTCCCTGAGGCCTTTCCCCAGCAAGAGCAACGGCAGAGCGCAAGGACCAGCTGGGAAGAGGCTGTTTTCCCTCCTGCCATCGCTCTCACTGGGGCCTTTCCTGGCGAGGTTGATGGCAGCAGGCCAGGATTGGGGGGGCTGCCTTTCTCCACCCTAGATATGTCTCTGGGTACCTCCGGTTTGCTAGTAAAGCTTAATTACTGTGTCGCGAAATGATGCATGTCGAAAAAGTGTGTCACCAACATGAAAATTTAGAAGGCTCTCTGCTGAAGATTGTAAGTGAGAAAAACGTATATGCTTTCCTGTTTTGCTGTTCACACAAGTAAGGGATTCTGGAGATGGCTGCTGTTTACTTTGACTGTTGTAAGCAGGCATACACAATAACAGCAGGTGCCACTGTTTCCCAGCTCATTATTTACTGCAGACATGCTACTGCAACCCAGCACAAAAAGTCTGGTTTTGCAGCCCTCTTTTACCATCATCTCAAAGCCAAGGCTGCTAAAAAAATTCCAGCTAGACCATGAATGAGAAGGAGGCTGAGAGGTCACAGAAAGCCTTTGTGAAAAGCAGCTTCACTGTCAGAGGCTTTGTAAACTGAGGGAAACCTGTACTATAATATATTGTCATCCATTATGGCAATCCAAATTGATCCTGTTTGCTCCCCTGCTGAAAAGTATTTAATGTTCACTTTCATTTTCTTACCCCAGCATGTTGCCTACTTTTAAAATGTGTCTTAGATCATATTGTAAAGAATTCATAGGAGTTCCAAGTGCTTGAAGTTACTAAAGAGCTTATGTAAGTTAATTACTCTGCCTGGTTAATCCTACATAATGCAGATTAGCACTGTCAAATATTGCTCTGATCAACCTGCTGTCAGGTCTTTAGAGCAACCGATAAACTGAGACTGCTGCCAACATATGCATATAAAAGTGTCTGCACATAAGAGAGTGGATTAGAATGACTAGAGCCCTGAAGCAATTCCAAAAACTGGACTCTCTTTCTGCAGATGTGCAAGCTGCCCCTGTTGGAGTACCTGCTTCATGCTATGCCAAATTGTCTTGGTAGCGCTCAGATCTAGTCTCTTTCAGGTTCAAGGTAAGGGGTAGTTCTGGGTATCCTCCCTCACCTGTGACCCAGTTTGCACCATCCAGGGCAGGATCTCAGGGGTAATGGACACCATCAACCTCTTCACTTTGCTTCTCAAATGGAAAACAAGAACAGAATAGCTTTACAGGTATTTTGGTTGCCATCTCTTGAGGCCTGGGAATATGCTTATGAGGTACAGAAGGTAACCTAATATAACCTTTAGTGTATAGCATAGAGCTTACAAGATATAATATAGGGAGCCAGGTGCATTAGGATGTGTGTAAATATCAGTGAGAACTTGGCTTCAGCTTAAATCCAGGAAAACTTCTACTTAGATGTCAACAAGATATGACCAGAAATAAACCACATGGCAGGTGTGAACAGATGGGACCTATAATAATCTCTAGCAGATGCAATGTGCTCTATTGTAATGAAGATAAAAGGACATCCAGTAGATTTGACCACAAATAACCGCCTAGCAGGTGCTGTGATGGTTGATGTGACTAGAAGGGCAGGCAGCCGAAAACTCCAGCTGTACCTGAGGTACCTTCAGAGCTGAAGATCTTTGTTTTGATTGGATAAGGCGTAAGTGAGGGCCAGTGAACACATTTGTTTTGATTATTTTGATTGAATAACTTATATTCTGGGCAAGACTAAAGAGGATAGAGTCACACATTAGATTGCCTTTGGGCATGTCTCCACTGGTGAAGACCACTGTCTCAGACAGCTAGATTGATGATCTGCTGATGACATGCTCAAAGATGGTACTGGTAAGATAAACATCTATGATATGCTGAAATAGATATGTGTGTCCTGTTATGGATATAATGGATGCCTATTAATATGCTTATGGCTATAACAAATGATAAGATTGTAATTATATTCAAGGTGATTAACTATTGAATGCTTGTTTAGACTTGTGTAGGGACTCAACAGATGAAATATTATTCCTTGATTGGGATAGACAGCTATGGATCTGATCCAAGGACTGTATTCTGTACATCTGAAAGCCTTTATGAAATGTGTGTGTAATGTCTTAACAAACAATATGGAAAGCATGAAAGAACCTGATGGTGATGGATATATGGCAGAATTATACTGTTTAAGATTATAACATTCATATATGTATTAACTATTACAAAGTCTGTTAAAGAGATGCAGAGAGATAAAGGTTGAGTCCTTAATTTCAATGGCCACATGATGTAACGTAATGAATATGTAATGCCTTATGTGCAATCTAATGTAATAAAAGCAAAGCACCCAGACATTGGTGTGTCTGTGCTTCCTTCTAAGGAGAATTTATATGTTTGTATGCGGATGCACAAAATAAATAGCCTAAAAGAGTTCCAAACACACTGTTCATTTCCCACATAAATATCCTGAGATTCCAATTCTAAAGAATGCTGAACTGGAGTGTTGTTGTTAACTCTGACTGTCTAGTTTAATCATCACAAATTGGGTGCTCAGGTTGTCAGAAGGTGATAATGGACCCCAGACAGAATTCAGATTAGCTGACAAGTGGCAAAGACCCTCAATCTTAAGAGACAGGGATGGGTAGCCACACTGTTTCAATGGGTTTCAATGGGTGGTAAATGCTACTGTCCCTTGGGGAGGGCTGGGGAATGTAGTTCCCAGGAGCATTTTTTTTTCAACAGCATCACAGCATAGAAAGAGTGTGTGTGGTAGTGGTAGCAGCAGCATACATCCCCTATCCACTGAAGCTCTTGGTACATTTGATCCAACTTTGCCATTGACAATCCATCCTCATGTGCATATATAGAGATATAGGTATATATTACAATGCACACAGAAAGGCAAACCAGACAATGGAGTAGTAAAGAAAGCCTTTGACATATCTCAAAAATCAAACACTTGAAGGATTTATTGAGTTTTACTTAATACTCTCATAATTAAGATGGTGCAGTGACTGGAAGGAAGGCAGCAGCTTGTGGAGGGAAGAAGAAGAGCAGCAGCATGATGGACGTGAAGCAAGGGGCAAAGGAGTAAAACACAGAGAAAGAGAAGGAGTGAAGAGTGGGTAAGGAAGTGAGATTTGGAAGAGCAGAGAAGACAGAGTAGAAAAGGAGGGAAAGGCAAAAGAATGGATGCATGGTTGAACATGGAGAGAAATAAAAGAAAATCTTAAACGGAGGGAGAGACAGCGTGTAGGGAGGAGATGAAAGGCAGAGGGTGGACATGGGGGAAAGACAACAATAAGAACACTTATGGACAATAGAAGAATTAGTGGAGATGACTGAAAAAGTTGATAGGTGTGTGTATGTGTGTGAGGGAGAGGGAGAGAGAAAGAGAGACTGAACAGGTAGGGACAAAGGGCAAGGAAGGGCAAGATATTCTATGTAATGTAAGTAATTTTCAATATTTGACTATGTTTGTATTTGCCCAGAAATGGAAAGCAGTATGTTAACCCTCGTCCTTGCAGATGGGACATCTTAGTATCTCAGAGTCATATTATGTTGCAGAATTCACACACAATTAGCATTCTACAAGGCTGAGATTATGTAACGCTGTAACCAGGAGAGCGGTGAGCAATGTCAGGTAGCTGCAATGTCATAGGTTAGCATTATGACTTCATAATTGTTTGGTATTCACATTTATGATTGTGGCACCATTGATATGACTGCAAATGCCCCCCTCAACTCACCTTGAAATCCAGACAGCTGTACCAAGAGATGGAATTTTGTGGCACTGGTGAGAAGGGCACTGAAGTATGATGCTTCCAGCCCCTTCCTGGTGTCCAGTTTCTTGTTGCCTATCAATTGCCAAATACATCTCCATGTAGTTGCATAAGAAAGACAACACACCCAAAAGTTCTCAGATAGAATACAATAGTGTAACTGTACAGCCAGAAACCTGAAACGAATCTATTGGAAACTGTAAATGTATCACTCCTTTGCTAAACTCTTTTTTTTTTTTCAAATCTCTGCAATTTCTGTGAAAATATCTGATTTCCTGTTCCTTACAGATTTCAAAAAAGAACTTGTTGTTACAAGCAGTGGTAGTATTCCCCTGCCCCTTAACTGGTTTAGTGTTTCTGATGTGAGAATAATGGCTATAGGCTACTTGTTCATTGCATTAAAATTAAAAATGTGCTCTGGATATTGAGTCAGAAATAGACTTTCATTTTCTTGCTTACAATCCAAGCAAATGTATCTTCCCTCTCTTTCTCTTCCAGTTTGTTGAACAACACATGAAAAGGAGAAATGCCATCTAGTGGAGCTAAAAAAATGTAAAGTGACTATGTTTGAGTGTTCCTTGCCTAAGAAAACCCTATGAAATTCCTGGGGTTGCATACGTCAACTGGTGATTTACAGACACACAGACACAGACACACAGACACACACACACACACACACACACACACACACACACATGCTCCGAGCCAGTGTGGTATAACTGTTTGAGTGTTGGATTAATACTCTGGGAGACCACGGTTCATATCCTCCCTCAGTTTTGGAAACCCGTGGGTGACCTTTTGGCAAGTTGTGCTTTCTTTGTTTCACAAGAAGGCAATTGCTAAACACCGCTGAAACAGCCTTGTCAAGAAAACTCTAAAATGAGGTCACTATTAGTTGGAGTTGACTCACAGGGACCAAACAACAAATGTTTATTCCAAGAAATTATTAGTAATAATTCTGTCCTGCATTAATGAACAAGTGGAGCAAACTCCACTTAGCCCTGGCAATATGGAGGTTTTTAAATTCTTCTCTCTTTCCAGTAATATGGTTATCAGTCATAATTGGGAAGTTATTCTGTTTACTATTCTGTTCTTATATGCTATTTCTATTGTAGCTACCATTCATATAAATACGCTCATTATTCATGTCTCCTGTAACACGGAGTAAGAAATGTGTTTGGGCCTCCTGCCTGGAGTGAAAAGACACAGGAGTTTAACTGTAGAGCTCATGGCTCCTATATTTGGCTTAATCTTTTTGGTGACTGTCTTGTCAATCTACTTTTTTTCTTCCATGAAGCATTCTGGGACACTCAGAAAACTGCAAAGTTTTATGAAATTTTTGATTGAGTTTATAATAAAGGGATAGTCCAAATAGGGATTTACAACCCCCTACATTTATGGACTAACAAGGCTACTTTGTTTTCATTTGATCTATTTAGTTCAGTTAAGGTCTGTATCAACATTCCCCAACCTGGTGTCCTCCAGATGTGTTGCACCATAACTCTCACCATCTCAAGTCAGCTTTGACTTGGTAGATGGTGGGACTTGTAGTCCAGTATGTCTGCAGTGCAGCAAGTATAGGAAGGCCGATATATACTATCTTGAAGCAGTTCTTTTCAACCACAGATCTTTCCCAGTCCTGTTTGAAAATTCCAGAGATTGAATCTGAGATTTTTTTAAATTAAAAACATGTGCTCCACCACTGAGCAGTAATCCTACATAAACACTTTCACCATATCAGTCAAAATATCAAATACTTTATTTGTTAAATCTATATCCTTGCAAAGATACTATTCAGTTAATACAAGGTGGCATACATGAATCTTCTCTCCACTTTATCATTACAACCATTGTTTGAGGGAGGTTAGGGTGAAAAAGTGATTGACTCATGGCTAGCCAGTAAGTTTCACAGCTCACTGGGGGCCTTCAGCATGAATCTCCCATATCCCAGTCCTACACTCCAGGCATTATACTATGCTGGCTTTCTATAACAAGTGTGTATCCCAACTCCAGAAGGTAAAATAATTTCAGCCCCCTACACACGCACACATGCAGCCTCATGCTATTTTCGTCATTAGACAACATCTCATGGCTGTGGAGCAAGACGTAACATTACAAAAATCAGTGAAAAAACAGAGCTTGACAAAGTTCTTTTGTGGGGGAGGAATTCTAATCCAAGAGGGACCTCAAAGGAATAGATGCATCAGAAGAAGAAGAAATAACCAAACATTTGGGAAGCAATGCTAAGTATTCCACGAGTTCAATACTAACTGAAGTGCACCCACACCTCTTTCCCTCCACAATTTTGCCACAAGGAAATGGATATTGTATCAAATGCTAAGGAAACTGGAATATCACTCTACAGAAGCTTTTGCTAGATAGTACTAACTAAGGCAACTGACTCCTCAGGGAGTTCAACAACATTGTGAAAAAAAACCAATGTGGATTAAATAGCATGAGGGTTTATACTTTAGGAAAGGGAAGACAACTGAGTTGTTGGGTAGGAGGCAGAACCTTTCAAAAGACAGAGGGTGCAATAAGGATACATGGCATGTAAGTAATAGGTGGTTATCTTTGCTCTGTTCATCTTGCAGGTCTTCACCAAATATGCAGAGGAATTAGCTTCAGCAGTGTTGTCAGCACAGAAAAATTCCATTTTTGGATCAAAATACCCAGAATCTCCCTAGTCAAAGGATTCCAGGAATTGTGGTCCAAAAATTAATGCTTCCAAGCTCTGTGTCAGCTGTTTTTCTCCCAGGTAGAAGCACAAAAAGGGCTGTTACCAGTAAGCTCTAGTTACTAATTATGTTCCAGGACCAATCCAAGGTGTTATTTTTACAGTTAAAGTCCAAAACAGTTTGGGCCCTGACTGCAAAAGGTCTTGTTATAAACTTGTCTGGATAAAGAGGTCCTTTTAAGGATACTGTGACTTGCAGAGGGCCCCCTGAGGAGTCAAAAGAAAAGGTTTTTATTTTGTGCTGTCTTATATCATGCAATGCATTCCTCTCGTTGCTATTTGTTGCTTTCAGGAAAGGTGTGAACACACATCCCTTTAAAAAAGAATTCTATATTGTTTTGATGTTCATTGAATATTGTGATGTTTTTCATGGTTTCACTCTTTAATTTTATTGTTAATCTTATTTGGACCTGTCTGAGCAATGAGGTCTTTGGAGAGGCCCTTTTCTCTGTCCCATGTTCATATGCCTTTCTGGTGGGAAGAAGAGAGAAGTCCTTCTTCAGGGCTGCTCCCAGGCTCCAAAACTTCCTAGCTAAGAATTCTGGGTTCTTCCCTTCTACTTCCATTAATAAGTGAAATTATATTCTGTTTCTTATCACTCTGTGCTGCTTTGGTCAGACCTCACTTGGAATAATGTGTCCAGTTCTGGGCACCACATTTCAAGGACATTGACAAGCTGGAATGTGACAAGAGGAGGGCAACCAAAATGGTAAAACGTCTGGAAACCATGTCCTTTGAGGAGTGGATTAGAGAGCTGGATATATTTAGCCTGCAGAAGAGAAAGGTGAAGGGGTGACATGATAGCCATGTTTAAATATTTGAAAGGATATTATATGGACGATGGAGCAAGCTTGTTTTCTGTTTCTCCAAAGACTAGGACATGGAGCGATGGCTTCAAACTACAGGAAAAGAGATTCCACCTAAGCATTCATAAGAATTTGCTGATTCTGAGAGCAGTTCGACAGTGGAGCATGCTGCCTCGAAGTGTGGTGGAGCCTCCTTCTTTGGAGATTTTTAAAAAGAGGTTGGATAGCCATCTTTTGGGAATGCTTTGATTGTGTATTCTGCATGGCAGGGAGTTGGACTGGATGGCCCTTGTGGTCTCTTCCAACCCTGTAGCCTATGATTGTGCCCCAGCCCTGGGACTCAAGACCACTTACAAAAATTCAAACAGACATAATTAAAAGCTTTTAGCACAATTATTAAAAACCATTTCCTCATAAACAGTCAGTTCCCAAAGGTCTATTAAAACAAAAAACTCTTCATCTGCCATCAAACTAAAAGCCAGTCTACTGTTCTAGGAAGGGAATTCCAGGACCTGAGAGCAACCACTGAGATGACCTTCACTCACCTTCCCATCAGAAGTGCCCATGAAGACGTTAGGAATGAAAGGAAGGACATAGTTTTCTATGTCAAGAATAGCCAACCTGTGCTTAATTTCCAAAACCTATAATCTTTGTCCACTGGCTATGGGAACTGAAGTCCAGTGACATCAGAAGACAAGACATAAGCTCCTCATCCTGACTGTATAATGTTCTTTTCACAACTGAAGTGAATGAGATTCAGATTTTCAAGTTTTTACACTTTTTGGATCAAATCTCCTAAAGATAATTCTGTTTTATTTATTTTACTGAATGTACGAGACAATGAGTTGGCCAGCGGGCTTTAGACAACTGTGCTCACTTGAGAAAACAGCCTAGCTGTAACAGCAGGATAACATATTCAATATTTAAAACTGCTTTGAAAATATACAATGCTAATAATGATTATCACCTCCTTCTCATATTCCAAATGATAATTCACTCCTTCTACCTCCATAGTAACAAGCTACAATGTTGACCTTCCATTATCAAATTGGAGAGTGTTGTACTATGAAGCAGCTGTTGCTTTCATTCATCCCATCTACAATGAAACAATACTTCATTATGACCTTTTATCAGGCTTTCTTCCTGCCTTTTCTTGATTTATGTTGCCCCAGAGTGAGCTGCTTGCATTTCAGTTACGGAAAGAGTACTAACATTGCAAAATACCCACTCCTTTCAATGGGACTGAATTGTATGACATCTGCAAATAAGTCTGGGGAAGATTGCTGCCAATATAAATAGTGTCTTATATAGGCATCATGATAAAAGAATCATGGAAAGACATTGACTTCAGACAATGTTTTCATCAGTGTACTGATGCAGGGATAACAAAGAGCACACAGTGAGGATTAAGTTTGTTTAAAGAGAGACGCATATTTATCAAAATAATTTGTTATTCTTAATCTTCCATTCAACAAAATCATGAGTTTTTTTAAGTGGTATCTTAATTAAAGCTGGGCTGGGGAAAACAGAACATTCAAAGGGCTGTAAAAGTGTCCAGTTGTTATAGTGAATCCCAATTGGCTACAATGATCACCCACGTGGCCCAGATAGGAAGCACAGCTTTCATTCTAAATTGCCTTCACTGGAAATATGGAAATCTTCCTCATCTTGATTCACACCATTGGTTTGTTTCAGGGGCCTGTAAAAGTTACTATTTTTAAATTGCAGCTCCTAGAACAGTGGTTCTCAACCTGTGGGTCCCCAGATGTTTGTGGACTTCAGCTCCCAGAAGCCCTGAGCATTGACCATAGTGGCTGGGGCTTCTGGGAGCTGAAGTCCACAAACATCTGGGGACCCACAGGTTGAGAACCACTGTCCTAGAATCTCTCAGTCAATATGGCTGCTGAAGGATTCTGGGCATTATAGTTCAAAGAAGTACTTTCCCTCCCTCTCTCTCCTTTCTCTCTCTCATACACACATACACACACACACACACATCCTGACTCCCAAACATGGTTTTCCTAATTTTGAGACACTATCAGAACTGAGCCAACAACCAAGGCCTTGGCTTCAAGGAGGAACTGGGTGGAAAAATCAAATTCTGGCCCCCAGACCAATCCTTATGGGAGAACAGCTGCTTGGATATCAGATTTTAGTTTTTTCTATTATCAGGTGGAACAAAAAGGAAAGAGATTAATAGTTTTTGTAGACTGACCCAGACGCTGAAGATCCTCCCAAGAGGAAATGATAATGACAGAATACCCTTATTATCCTGGACCTCTTTAACTTTTAATTTCACAGAATTGTATCACCTACATACATATGATAAGCAGCTGCTCAGACTGAACCGGAATGTCTCCATCTCTAGCATAATCATTTTGTCTGCAAAGCATAGTCTAATAATGTGGGATGGGAATTCAAAAAAAGAAAGGACAGCTGCACTATGAGTTGTCAAGTACAACTGTCAACAACAGCAAATTAAGAATTTAGAATTCCAGTGTCCAAAATGTCCCATATCCTTCCACCAAACAGCTACACTGATTTACTGCAGGAGATGGAGAAAGCTGTGAATTTCCAGGTGGTGTAATACCACACCTCCTATCTTTCTTGCCCACTGGCCATGCTCTTTGGGGTCTGATGGGGTTGAAGTCCAACAGTGTCAGGCTTCTCATCCTTGATTTATAATTAAAAAACAGAGATAGAAATCAACGTTGTTTGATAGTCTTGATCAAAGTAACACCTCACCTGAAAAATCTGCACTTGTTCAAGGCTTTTCGTGCCTCTCAGAGAAACAAGTACATACCAAGCAATATACACATTTTAAAATGCAAATGGCTAAATATGCACGTTAACTGGAAAAACATCCTGAAACACATTTTATTTGATGGGGAATATGTCTACATTTGGTTAAATGCATAAATAAATACGCACATTAGAGGAAAAAAAATAGTGTGCGCACATTTCAATGTGGGAAGAAAAAAATTCACAACCAACTGTAAACAGGGGGTGGAAGGTTGGGATGGAATACAGGTAGATAGCTATCATTTAAGTGATGCACTGGTAACACATAGCTATCACGTAAGTCAAACAATGAATGCACTCCAGATTTTAGCCTGAATTAAAGTAACTATCCAAAGTGCAGCACCTACTGGTGAGGAAATAGGTTCAACACCTTGAACAGCACCTTTAAAGTTTGGATGAAAACCTACAGAAGATTTACCCCTTTATTGTTCTGTACTTCGTACAAACAGGGAAATAGGAAAATAGGAGATTCAGTCACTCATTCACTTGTTTCATCTCTTGATCCTAGGTCCATTTTCCCTAAAATCCTTGATTCTGCTCTGTTTTCTACTTTTGTATACTCTGTGATTAACAAGAAGTCCTTTTTTGATATGTGATCAATTTCCTTCTGGACTCCTGCATAGATTCTTTCAATTTCTTCTTCTTCTTCAGCCTCTGTATTTGGAGCATAAACTCAGATTATGGTTATACTGACAGATTTTCCCTGAAGTTTTATTGACATTATTCAGTCAGATTTTGCATTATATCCTTTGACTGTTTTTTGTTACATCTCAGTATTAATGCCACCCTATTTCTTCTTAGATCTTCATTTCCTAAATAAAACACTGCTATTATTTGACTCAAAATACAAAATTTCTGTCCATTTTAGCTCACTCACTCATGAGTATTGCAATGTTGATATGTTCCATTTCTTATTTAGCTTCCTGATTTATACTTCTCACATTCCATGTTGCTCTAATATGTGTTGTGCAGTTTTGGACTTTCCTTTTACCTCTGAGCACATCAACAGCTGAACATCCTTTTGGTTTGAATCAAGTTGTGCCACTAGCCAAAGTGCTACTCATACTTGTCCTCTGCCCCTCCCCAGTAGCTTGTTCAGTGCCTTCCGACCTGGGAGTCTCGTCTTCTGATACTATCTCTTGTTTCATTCTGGATTGCCTCATCATAGGGTTTTCAAGATAAAGGATATTCAAAAGGGGTTTACCATGCCTTCTCCTGCACAGTACTAACATGTGTTAACTGTGGTGCCACTGCTGTTGTCTCTGAGAGATCCTCTGCCAGTGTCTCTCTCCACTACTGCTGCTGCCCAGTAGCTGTTTTGGCACATTTAGTCTGGCTCCTCAGCCAAAAGCCTGTCTGACATGTAAAATCCTAAGAGCAGCACTGCTTCCATCATCATAGCCTCTTGTCTCCCAGCAGCATGCAATCTCAATACCATGGTGGGACATCATCTCACCCAAATCTCATTGGCTACACAGAATGGTGACATTATCTCATTTCTTGAGGAATCGCTGATGAGGAATCTCTGACTGCTCATGGGACTAAGCTAAGAAGCATTGTCCTAATTCTAAAATGTCTCCAAGTCCTGTTTGTGCTAAATCTGATCACCTATATAGTACTGGGATAAAATGAACTTCACTAGCTAGTTATGTCATGAACTTGAAACACTGTGCAACCAATCTGAAGGGAACAGAACAGCAGTAGATCGTGGTGATGATGGTGGAAATATAAAAACAGCAAGGGATAATTACAAAAATGATTGTATTCAGGAATTTTTAAAATGAAAATATTTATTCCAAACAAAAATTGTTGTTTTCAGCCTGAGAATTAAAAACAGAGAATATTCAAGTTGGTGTGATTATTTACAATTTGTACCACAAAACACTAATTGCACCAGTTCCCATCTGTTACTTTGGTGAACAAGCTTCAATGTGCAAAATACATTATGCAAAATTACTTCTGAATCAAACTCTTATTGCCCTCCCTGCTTTTTAATGGATATATATTAGTGTAACTGCTGTACAAGTACTTGTGAAAGAGTCAAAGGGTACCAAAATGCCCCAACTGGATAAATCTTCTAGAGGAAATGTATAGCCAATAATGAAGACTTATAGCCCATAGAAATGCTTGAAAGGGAGTCTGCCTCAAGACTCTCTACACACATTCAGGAGTACTAGCAGTCATTATAAACAAACACATCTACTGTAAAGGTACCAAATTTCTGCCTGTTGAATGCCACATGGCTTAGAAACATTTAGCACACCACATACCTATATTGCATAGTTAGAAACACGCAGAAAAAGAACTAGGCAACAAGATAGAGATAAACATTCAAACATCTCTTGAGTGAACATACAGGATGGCTGAAGCACAGTCTACAGGCTGCATGAAGACCTCGTGGCCCACAGCACACCATGTTTTTAAAACTTAAAAAGGACCCTCATACCCTCCAGAAGACACAGTAGTCAATGTTGTCATGTTTTCACTTCTGTTAGGCCTCTCTTCTCAAAAACTAGAACATGGTGAAAAGCCAAGGCAAAATTCCTCCCATGACCCTTGAGGGTACATGGAGACTATCAAGTTACAAAAGGTGGAGCTGGGATGTACAGACCTTAATATGTCTGAAACCTTCCACCCTTGTAAGATAGAAAATGTGAGGAGGGGAGGGCAACCTAGTCCAGTTCCCAGTTAACAATAACAAAGTCAATCAATCACCTCAAATTAATGCAGCACATTTAGGTTTGCTTTTCTGCCTTCTCCTCTTGGAGGAACAGAGGTACACTATTTGGAATTTATCCTCGGTACCAACCATGATATCAATGGGATCAGTTCAAGAGCAGATTTCTAGGGTTTGGGTTTTGTTTTCATATGTGTTTCCTCCCCTCTAAATCTCTATTTAGTTCAAGAAATGCTCACACAGAAGAAAATCCTTGAGGAAACATGTCTGAAGACATTGGAGCCAAAGAGTAATTCTATGAGAACACTCCAGTCACTGTACAGATCCCTTATTGGTACTGACTCAGAATTTCAAAAAGGTATTCTTCAAAGATTTGCAATGTTCCTTAACACAGAAAATGACAGATTTCAATTTTTTGGGAACTACTTTGGTTTTGGACAGAATCCTGAGATTTATCAGCAAGATCTTTGTGCAAACAACATACACTTAGGATTAGAGGATTTTGAGTCCAGTAACTTCATTTGAATACCAGAAATAATATTCATAGTTCTTCCATACAGAAATCCACTTCTCATTACTGTGGACTTTCTTCATGTCTTCAGTGCAGTGGAGGGTAGAAAGGGAATCCTTTTGTTGCTGTTAAATAGTTAAATAATTGGGAGTTGGGAACTGTTGCCAACCTACCACAAACCACACAAGAATCTATCTTCTTTGAATCATGGCAGTGGTTCTCAAACTTTCATCTTCCAGTTGATTTGGAGTTCAGCTTCCAAAATCCTGACATTGGTCATGCTAACTCTAACTAGGACTTCTGAAGTTTTAAGCCCAAAATATCTGAAAGACCAAAGACTGAGAAGCACTGCACTATGGTATGGCTTAATAAAAGTACAACAGTTCTGAAGAAGGCGAAGGGGAAGAAAAACAGCTTTTATAGTCAATGATAGATAAAATCCAAAAATATAATTTCTTTAAAAAAAAATGACTGCGTATCAGGAATTTTTGGGAAGCCAGTAATTCCTTTCCTAACACACGACAGCAGTTCCACAAGAACAGTGTAAGTTTTGAAAGTCTCTGAAAAGGAAGAGAGAATGGTAGGGTAAAAAGTTTCTTTCCTCATCAGCAAGCATCTGCAGCAGGCTGTCCATGCACTTGCATTTAGGTAAAGGTGAGAGACCCGTGCTCGGGTATGCCATACTTTTCTTTGTTTTTGTCAAATAGGTTTTGTAGTTCCTGCAAGTATTTCTCATGCAGTTGGTCAATCTCTTCAAGGGTGGGATTCAGGTTCTGCTTCACAGCAATAGGATTCCCAACTATACAGTAAGAAAAAACAGTCAAGAATTATGTTACTTCCATTGTCATTTGTAGAAATGAAGGCATACTGTATTTTCTGGCGTACAAGACTCACCTTTTTTTCTCAAAAAAAAATACTGTTTGAAAATGGAAAGCATTTTATACGTTGATGTGTCTTATATGCAAGGCAAATAGTATTTGCCAGTGTATAAATGGAGTGCATCTTATAGATGAGTGCGTCTTATATGCGGTATGTTGCCCCCCACCTACTGGACTGGAGCTCCCAGCCATTGCCTATGTTGGCAACAGCTGATGTGAGTTAAAATCCAACCACTTCCGGAGAGACCACACACTCCTCACCCATAGTATAGATGCTCTACATCTAAGTCCAGAACTTCAAGGTTGTGGTTGTGGTTGTTTTTTTAATTAAATTGGCATTTTCAGCTTTTGGTTTCTCTCTTGTTTTCCGTGAAATACACACAAAGAATTATCCATACATTTAAATGTTTTCATAATCACAATTGATCTCAAGGATTATTAAAAATAGGAAACAAGGTGTGAAAGAACAGAATATTTAAATTCTCCTTATACTTCTCTAAGCACATAAGATACCCTTCTTTTCTATGAGACCCAATCTGCATTGACCACTTAGGCAAATGATGTTTTTTACCTGGTTAACAGTTCTGAATAAGCATCCCCACAGTAAACTGTTTTAATATCTATCAACTTCTAAAGGTTAGACTAGAACACTTTCATCCATCACACATTGCTTGCATTTCTTAATTATTTTTCTTTCTTTTTGGAACTGTTTTCATTAAAAAAAGCTCAAGTTAGCATCACAGACAAGCAGCTCTATCCTAAAAGACTCTTGCTGGTTAGATTTTAATTATCAATATCAAAGTAATGTACTCATTATTTCACATTCTGGTCTTCTGCAATAGCACTCACTCCCTTTGTCAGCTTCTTTTCCCAATGACCACCAAATGGTACTGAACATATGTAAATAAACTGAACCTCTCAACATTCTTGTGGCCTATTATATTATACTGAGAGGTGTAACAGAAAAAAATGCTACAGTTAGAAGAGCTCTTCTTTTTATCAAATATTGACCCAGAAGTGTTTTTTCAGTCCTTTCTCCCTAGCACTTCTTGCGAAAGTGGGTTAAACCTCTCTTTTGGCTCTTTAAATATTATTGACAGAATAGTTTTACAAGCTCTTAAGAACAGAGCCTGCTGATAGAAGTTTATAATTTGAAAATAACATTAATAAACTGCCACAATTCTGAAATTATTTTCCCCCTACTACCTTCAAGGCTTGCACAGATGTCAGCATCCACAGTGACTAGATTACTGCTGCAATACTCAACTAGAGATGCAGAAAATATTTGCACTGAACTACCAAAACCCTCTTATAACCATTTGATGCTTCAGCTAAAAGAAAAGACCCAGGGATGGGCAACTCATGATTCCCCAGATTTTGTTGTACAGCTCCTACCAACTGTAGCAAACATAGCCTTTGGAGAGGGATGATGGGAAGACTACAGGCTGCCACCCTTATGTTAAAGGAATAAACTTTATCCTATTTTAGGTAGGTAATCAGAACGGTAAATGATTGCAAATAACTATTTCTTATCAATACACTTATTTGCAATATTTTCCTTTGTCCAAGGTGACTTGCATGATGAGAATACCATTTCATCTTCACAACAGTCCTCCGTGGTAGGTCAGCTTGAAAGAAAATGAGATTGCTAAAAACAATGGGAAATAATAGGATTCACAAACACCCAATGACTGATCCTACCTTGCCAGTTCAAATCCAGCACCCTATATGCATTAGACTTCACTGGTTTTGTAATGGAGGGGTGTCAGTAATAAACCATATACAGAGATACATTATACGGAACAATCAGAATGCATGAGTATGCTGTATACTATGAGCTCTACATAAGTAAATACAACATAACCGAAACAAGGAGAAGTATGGAGAGAAAAATATATCACGTAATAATTTAAAAGGCATAAAATGTCATTTTCAAACATTCTTTCTTTTTCAACACTGGTACACAGAAGATACTATGCAAAAGATGATAGGTTAGGACTCACAGACACAAATGTGTACATTTAAATGTGTGTAAGAGTCAGCATGGTGTAGTGGTTTGATCACTGGACTACACCCCGGAGACCAGGATTTGTTTCCCTGCTTGGCCATGAAAACCCACCGGGTGGTGTTTGGTGCATCACTTACTGCAATTGTCTAGCCTGATCCTGAGGTCTACAATTTCATATTGGTTATGGTTAATATTTTCACGTGGCACTCCATAAGATGAACTCCACGTGTTTGAAAGGGTCACGGAGAGCCTGTGTAGGCAGGCATGGCCGCATGGCCTTAATTATGCAAGGTAGGTCTAGGACAGTAAACAACTTTTTGTCGCACAGTCAGTAGTGCCCTCCAGACACAGCCAACCATTAAGCAAATGCAAGGGCTCTCAGCCCCAGACTGCTTGCTCTATACAAATGCTAAGCGCTCCTCATCTACATACTGTTCTAGCAATTGGCAATGCTGGCTAAATCTCATCAATTCTGATTTTAACCTTTCAGAGGTTTTGTCTCCACTCCAACCCTATTGTTCTCCTCGGGAGAGGGCTAGCCTCCAGGTACAATCTTCCCTATAAAAACCCCAAGCTTGAGCTTCTTGTCAGAACGCTCATGCCTTGCCTCCCGAACTGCTGCTGCTCTGTCTGGCGAGCCTCCCCTCAGCCTCCACGTGCTGAGCTACTATGAACCCCAGCATCGCTCTCTATCCCTCTATTCCCGGACTGCAGGATCAGGTGGAGTATCACCCCAGAAATCCTCTTGAAACCCCTATCAGTTTTCCTCACTTTCTGCTTCTACAGTTCTTGGATGAGTGCATGAGTGCGTGTGTCATTGTTTACTTAATTAAGGAAAGTTTAATAAAATCTTTAAATTGAACAACTTGCCTAGTTCTTGGTGCAGCTCGATCTCGTATACATAGGGTTAAGATCCTGCTAAGTTACCCTGCCTTTCGCATTGCCAACAAGTGCTCTGAGCTAATTCCTAATTCCCCATATTTTGAGCACATTGAGGTGTCCCTCCCGGGACCCCCAGAAATCAGGGTAACATCACACACTCTTAGCCTCAGAAAACCCTGTGATAGGTTCCATTTAGGGTTGCCAAAACTCAGAAATGACTTGAAGGCATACAACAACAAGGGCAACAACAACAAAACATGGAATCAAAACGTGCAAACCCAACATACCGACTGTGTGGATAGGTTTCCTATAAGGCATCAAGCCAAAACTATACTGAAAGATCCCTCTGCCATGAAAGAGAGGCAGAGCAAATCCCATAATCTTCTGCAGTCTCTCTTGCCATGTTCTGAGCCATGATCCTTTTGGGTTGGCGATTTGCTTGAACAGTTCATTTTCACCAAAAGAAAACACTGGTACCAGCTGAGCCCTTTCAGAAACAAAACAAAACATAGCAGGGTCTACTGATGCAATTCATAGCAGTGCTTTGACAAATAAGTTAAAGAAAGCAACAGAAGATTGTCCCAAATCATAACATTCAAACACACCAAGTTCATACAATTGCACGGTAACACTGGATGAGATCCTTTTTTTAAAAGAAAGTAATTCATTTAATTATCTACTGGCCTTAGGCAAAGTTTAGCAAAGCAGTATAATTAAGCCTCCATCAATCTAGCTCAGTGGTTCTCAACCTGTGGGTCCCCGGATGTTCATGGACTTCAGCTCCCAGAAGCCCCAGCCACTATGGTCAAAGCTCAGGGCTTCTGGGAGCTGAAGTCCACGAACATCTGGGGACCCACAGGTTGAGAACCACTGATCTAGCTGAATGCAATATCATCTGAAGTGATATCATCAGTTCACCTAGCTTAATATCCTGCACACTGCATGAATGAATAAATAAATAAAGTGGGTTTGTAGTAGAATCTTCACTATTTTTTATTTGCAAGTCTCCCCAAATTAGTTGGACATGTATTTGAAAAATATACTCAAGGCATCTAGAAGAAACCCAGAAGACTGAAGTTGGAGATCTCTTTTACCCTTATATAAAATTAGATGTGACAAGAGTCACAGTACATTTTGAAATCAGAAAGAATATCCACAGGAAGGGAAAGATCTGTAAGCTTCCTGTTGGCTAATAGCCCATTTACAAATAGTGATTACAGACACAGAGGGGGGAAAAGGAAGTTGCCACATATGAAGTTTCACTACTGTGCTGTGGTAAATTCAATCAGTTGTCTTAAGGCTGCAATTCTATACTCTCTTACCAGTTGAGTTCATTTTTCAGTAAGCATGCATAGAATCATAGGCCCTTTCCACATGGGGGAAAAAAAACGGCTTAGGGTGACTCATCCGGAGGTCGTCCACACCGTGGAGCACGCTAGAGCGGTTTGAATAGTGGAGGTTCCACACCTCAAACCGCGCTAGCGCGGCCGCAAGGGGTGGCGTGGCGCGTTTTTTAAAAACCACATTTTATGAGGTTTTTACAAAACGTGAGCGCGCTAACCCATTGCAGCGCCCCGTGTGAAACTGCAGGGACGCGCTAGCGCGTCCCTGCAGAGCTGCCCAGGGGCGGGCTTCCGGCTGGCGCGCTGCCCTGATTGGCGGAGCGCCGCTGGAAGTCGCCGGCCGCCATTTTGGGCGCCGCTGAACACCGCCGAAACTCGCCAGCGTGTGCAGCGGCGAACGTGCGCTCCCCGCAGGGACGGAGCAACCCGTTTTCAGGTAAGATCCGTCCCTGCGTGCGCTGCCCCGTTCCCCCATCCCCCGTGTGGAAAGGGCCATAGAATCTTTCAGTTTAAAGGGGCCACAAGCCAAAAGCAGAAGTGTATTTTACGTTTCACTGTGAGTACCCTTTTGGTTCTTATTTTTCACAGTACAGGTGATTTCACCCTCTCTTAATTTTATATAGTCCAACAAACCATTCATTTCATCTTGGTTAACATCTGGATGAGGAATCACCAGGAGAACCGGGGGTCTCTAAAGTGCAGCTAGGAAGGAAACTTGCACGAAACCTTTGGATGTGGACTGTCTAAAAGACCATATCTCCTTATACGAGAGAGCCTAAGTTCTGAGATCCTTGGAGGAAAGCATTCTTTTGGTGCCACCAAATATCACAGGCCTGTGTGGTAAGAACACAAGAGAAGGCCTTTTCAGAGGTGGCTCCCTGGATGTGGAACACCCTCCTAAGGAGGATTAGGTTGCCTCCTCTTCTCCTTCCACCAGCAGGCAAAGAACCTTTTATTTAGACAGGTTTTTGACCATTAGATCCTTGTTGAAAATGTGTGGGGTTTTTTTCTTTAAGTGTGGAGGGAGCAGCTATTCCCTTTCTTCAGCTGCTATTTTTTTTAAATACTTTTAAACTATATGTAATTTAGTACCATTTTTAACATAAATATTTATTTAAATGCCTTTAACTGTTTTTACTACTATAATTGATTTTAGCTGACATATATTATATATGTGTTGGTTGTTTACTGGGAGAAAGGCAGGATATTAAATACATAAATAATATTGGGCTTGATGGACTAGTTGTCTGGCTCCATACCAAACAGCTCCATATGCTCCTATGCTTTCTATGACTATAGGTTACAGCTTAGTTTACAGAAAGCATGGGAGCATAGGAAGCTGCTTTATGCTGAATAAAGTATAAATAAACTGAAGCCTGCAAAATGTTACTTAGAATGTTTGAAGGAGATACAGGGAAAAGATACAACTGCTTCTAATAAAGTTGATGAGTCTTGCTTAATTGCCTATATGGATTATAATACTGTCCTCTTTTCACATTTCATGGGTTTGACCTTCACAAATTTGATTATTCATGAGGCATGTGCTTGTCTCCCCTCCCCATTTTCCTCCTCCCTTTCCCTTGCATTCCTCAAAACAGGCTTGCAAGGCTTGTGTTTAAAATGGGCTTTTTTCCCCTTAGGGTGAACAAAGCCCCCCGCCACTGCTGGGGACATGTGACTGCACACTCTGCTGTATAATGGTTGCTGATTGGTCAAGTGCTTCTTTGCTCTTACCCCTCCTTTCTCAAGATGGCTGTCAGAAGTATCTAGAATGCCAGCACTCTGCTCTTCTCCATCTGAGGAGAAAGTACCAGTAACCTTTTTACCATGTCTTTTTTTCTCACTCTCTCCCCCACGAACACTGGAGCTAGAGGCAAAGGAATGTGGGGGGAAGCTCTGGAGGGGAATTGCAGGGGAGGGAGTTATTTGTACTTTTCCTACTTTTGCAAGCATTCTGCACCCTGAACCCTTGTAAATGTGGAGAGGCGACTGTAATGATAATAAATGATATGCTGACTATGTCACACCTCATGGTTTCAGGCACTTTATAAAACTATCACTATCAATAATAATGATCATGACAACAATAGCAATTAAGGATCCTGGAGTGTCTTCAGGTTTTCTAGCAGTTGCGCTCCCCACCTGTAGGAGGACCAGGCTTGATCTACCACATCCAAAATAACCACAGTCAACTACTGCCCATGCTAACAAGTGGATGCTGGAAGCTGAAAACTAACTCTTCCAAAGTCTGATCAAAACCCAAAAGAATCTCTTCTATTTTAGGACAGACACCCCCATACACACTAAGAGAAACAGGCCTGCCACTGCTTAGGAAAAAGGGACAAATAACCTAAGTGGCCTTAATGACACACACACACACACACACACACACACACGGAAAGTTCACTGCTAGGATACAAGTGAGTGACCTGTTTATTGGGACCCCTAGCTTTAGTGTCAACTCAAAGACAAGTTTCTGGGATCTTGTCTTTGAGTCAATGTCCTAGTCAATGTCCTGTTCTACAAATGCAAGTTTAGTTATAGAACTTACCCATGTTTCAAGGCTACTTTAATGAACCCCTTCCTTTTGAGGATATTAAGAGTTAAGCTTCCAGGACGGGCATCCAAAGACTCTTCTGCTCCTCCAATTACAATCACTGCAACATTTCCACCCTTTTCACTGCTCAGAACATGAGACACGCTCTTCTTGGATGCTGAAACCACTCCTGTAAGTGTACCAATAAAAAAACAGAAAGCTCAGTCAATTGAGCTATCCTGTCTAGAATCTTGAAAGTGTTTGTGACCACAATACACAATTTTAAAATTAAAAATTACTCCTGCAAACAGCAGCTTGCTGTGAGGAGAGGATTTTCAGGGGCAGGAAGTAAAGTTAAATACTGTAAAATATACCACAACAAGATTCAGATGACCATCTCCCCACTCTGCCCCTGTTCTACTTAAAAATACAGAAAAGGAGAAATTCAAACATGGACTGCAAATATCTATTTGATATCATACTTTGATGCAAAACATGCACAAATCATATAGCATTAAACTCAACTTCCATGTGAGCACACAGGCATATCCCACAAGGCCAGGGGTTATTTTTATAAAGTAATTCTTTATAGTTCAGAGATACCAAAAGTAGTTTGTTACAACTGTAGTCACAATTTAAAAAAACAACAGCCCTACTTTCTCATTATCCAAATATACTCCAAGTAGTTAATTACTATTTTTAAACATCAGAATGCTCTTTGCATCTAGCTTGTGGTACAAAACACTCTGATGTAATGAAATTGCATACTCTTGAATATATATAAGTACTAAACCCATTCCAGTTACAGCATTAAAGGAATATGTTATACCTCATTATAGTACAATCATAATGTAACTTTGTTATACCTTATTTATTGGAAAAATCAATTAACAATAAGAAACACATTATTTACAATGAGTTAATCCCCAAAGAACCAGAATTTCACTGTAATGTACTTGCTTTAGCACATGCAAAACCTGGGTTTCATTTCTCCATAAAATATTCCCAAGGAACACAAATTTCAAGACTGTAAAACCCACAAATCAGTTACTAAAGATTTTTGCCTTATGTATTTCACATATATAAATTAAGGTCTATTTTTATGTATTTATTCTTCATTTCATGCAGAAAACAAAGCTGTTTAGCTTTTATCTCCATCTTTTATCTTTATCCAAACCATCTTTCATAATGGTGGGTAATCCCCCCCATAAATCCAAAAATTGAGAATGTTGTGACTTTTCCAAGATTTAACTAAAATTATGAGGAGCCTTCTAGAGGTCAGAATTTAGGTTCTAGGCAACCATTAGTCTAGGTCATGGATGGGAAACTTGAGCTGCTCTAAAAATTTTGGGGTTCTAACTCCCATAAATCTTGAAAGCAAGGCCAATGGTGAGGGATGATGGGAATTACAGTTCAACAACCTCTGTAGTGCTGCAAATTGCTTACCATGTAATCTTCATATCATTCTACTGGATTGTTGCACAATAGTATTTTTTTTAAAAGGACACTACGCAAACTCTCAATAATTCCCCAAAAAATCTCAGTTCAAAAGGAGAGCCACTGTTTCCTTGCACCCATGTGGCAAGACTCTTTCGATATGAGTCATTTACACCAGCTCTTACCAACCTGCTGGCCCTCAGATATTAGACTGTAAGCAATGTCTCCTCATGTTGTCTCCTTCATCCCCCTTAAATGAGAGGAAATGCCTGATAAAGGGCCAAATTCATGCCATTTTCCAGAGTTTCCTTTAAGAGACACTCATTTATATGTTCATGTAAACCATCATAAACCTAGCATCATCCAGACGCACTGAACTACAACAGAGGCAGGCAACTTTCGTAAGTCGAAAGACTAAATTTTCAGCCCCAGTACTTCCTGCAAGCCACACTAGGTTTAGAAATAGTCGAAAACATCCAAAGAAAATTTATCAGAATCACAAGTTGCTCTATGAAGCCGTACCCTACAAAAAATGTTATTTCTGAAGTTGTCTAAGAGTTGTGTATGTGTAGGGGGAAGAAACACTGAAAGAACTCTACAATGCCTAGAGCTCCCAAAATGGCTTTGTTGCCACATTTCACCCATCTCAGACTACAATGATGCTGACTATGATGGAAGCTGTAGTCTAACATGTCTCAAGTGTGTGTGGGTTAGGTGGTTGACTTAAAAGAAAGAAATCTGAGATACTTGCTAAGGTGATCCACTTTACTTACCAACACACATAATATAATCTCTGAAAAAAGGGCATCGAAACCAGAAAGGCAAGATATGGAGGTATGGAGTCAGACCAGGGAATAACTTCTGAAATCCTGTGTACTCTGTACAGAAGTTTCCAAAGGCCCCAGCCACGAGGACACCATGAGGATGGAATCCAAAGAGGTAATTTTGACTTGGATCTAAATCAGAAGTTTTTACAAGCTGAAATAAACAGGCATTGAGATTTCCACTCAATTTTGTTTGTTTAACAAGAGATTAAAAAAAAACAAATTCTGTAGAATACAGGCACAGGCACATCAGCTCCACGATATTGCTACTGCACAATCTACATATCTTTGCTCAGAATTAAAATCAGTTCTGTTGAAAATGATTTGCACCTCTTTAAGTGCACAGTATTGCATCCTAAATTTGGTATGCATAAGAGTCCCACAGCTCTCTGCATGTTTCTTGAGAAACACCATAGTCACTGTCAATAAGCTTATGAAGTACAAGTCGTGATGGCTGTATATGCCTCTGAATCTGTATACTAGTTTCTGTATGACATGACTGGGAGGAGTCATGTCTTACTGTTGAGTTTCTTACAAGTTTTGGTTTAACCATGCTGGGAACAGAATGCTGAACTAAATGGGCTTTTAATCTGATTCAGCATGGCTTTTATGTTCTCCCTTTTTCTTCCAGATAAGAGGCATCACAGGATGCAGCCTATGTTGTTTTAGAATGGGCAAAGAACTTTTAGTCCTCTGGAATTTTGAACTAGCCCCAGCCTGACTGGCCAATGGTAAGTGACCATGGGATGTTTTTGTTTTGTTTTGTCCAAAACATCTAGACATCCAAAGTTAATAAATCCAGATAGCTCATCATCTATCCTTGCCTTATCCAAAATTCTTAGAAATACATTTATCCTAAGGTAGCTGCTTCATTTCATGCAAGAAGTTTGAGGGAACAATGTTCTTCATGATATCTGTCCAGCTTGGAAAAAAGAAAAAGCTGCTTTTTGGACTACAGCTCCAAACCCACCCAGCCAGCCAGCCAGGCTGGGCAGTGGTTGAGATACTGGGATTTTTCAATGGTAAGATACACAGTTTCCTTAAACAAAGCAGCAAGGAGCTAACTAGGGCCCTTTCCTCACCGGGGGGGGGGCAAAACGGGGCCGCGCACACAGGGGCAGAGCTTACTTGTGAGCGGGTTGCTCCGTCCCTGCGGAAAGCACGGATCCGCTGTTCTAAACACCGCCAAATTTCAGCGGCGCTCGGCGGCACCCAAAATGGCGGCCGGCGGCTTCCAGCAGCACTCCGCCAATCAGGACAGTGCGCCAGCCGGAAGCCTGCCCCCAGGCAGATCTGCAGGGACGTGCTACCGCGTTTCTGCAGTTCTTCACTGGGGGCTGCCACGGGGCAGCGCGGGTGAGTTTTGTAAAAACCACTTGCGAAGGTGGTTTTTATAAAACTCGCAGCACCACCCCCGCGGCTGCGCTAGAGCAGTTTGAGGTCTAGAGCCTCACTTTTTTTAACTGCGCTAGCGCACCCCACAGTGAAGAAGACCTCCAAGAGAGGTCGCCCTAGCGTGGGCAATATGCCCGTGTGGAAATGGCCTAGGACTACCATCCAGGATTAATTGCATACTTTTTGCAACTATATCTTTGAAGCATGTACCAACAAAAACAAAAAATGCCCAACGAAGTCTGGCCATAAATAAGAATTGACTTTACTTTCAGTAACCAATCTCTCAGTCACTGATATTCACTATGGGTGTGTTTTGTTTTTTACTCACATGAATCGGGAAATAATCCTTGAAATACCTCCACACAGTCCAGCTTCTGACCCACTGAGATCTCCTCCCTCCAGTCTGGGGTGTTTCCCAGTCAAGGTAGAGCCAGAGTGCATAGACTGCTGATATAAACCAGTAATCTCCAAAAATGAAGATCATAAATATTGCACAGCAACATTGTGCTAAAAGAGAAAGAAAAAAAAACAGGAAGAAAAAAATAGTATTACAAATCTCCACTCACAATTTCATCTTCATACTACCGTTAGCCCTCCAGTTTTGCATGGGTTGGGGTAAAGGAGCCCCATGAAAGTGGAAAAACCACAAATATCGTAAGCCCCTGAACTGTATTAAACACACACACACAAATATCTGTACTATCAGAGTGGCTGGGCCCAGCCACACGTGCATCCCCGTACTCTCTCACTCACTTGGATGAGTGGGAGGAGGAAGGAGATGAGATGGGGGAATGGGAGGAGGGAGAAAGGTGACACACATCCCATCCCTTTCCTCCTTCCTGCCTGCATGAGTGAGCAAGTGAGCAAACATGCTTATCCTCCCTGCTCCCATTCCATCACCTCCCCCGCTAAAAACAAGTGAGCACATATGCATGTTCGCCATCTCGATCCAATCTCTTCTCCCCTCCTGCACACATGAATGAGTGAACACACACGTGCACCCTCTTCCCAGCAAACCCACATGCCCTCCCTCTTCCCATCCCTTTCTCCTTCTCCCACCCGTGTGTGTGAGGGAGCAAGTGTGGGTCCCTCCCTCCTCCTGTCCCTCCACTCCCCCTCCCACCCGTGAGTGTGAGGAATGCACATGCGCATCCTCTTCTCATCCCATCCCCTTCCCTCCCAGCAACACAATCAGTGAATAATCACATCCATGAATGCTTAACCTGCAAATGTAGAGGACTGACTATAGTTTTAGTCCCCTTTCCTGTTGTAGATGGTCCCTTCTATGGATAAAGTTCAAGCATGGAAACTGTATATAGCTATCTTCCCCATGCCTGTTCCTGTAACTTGTGGAGCTTGATTCCCTTAGAGATTCAGAAAAGACCAAAAGCTCTATGTTCCAAAAATGCTGCAAGACTTGTTCACTGAGGTACACATGTGTGTGTGTATTACTTTGTGTGTTCAAAACACTAACCAAAATTGATGACAATTAAAACATTCTGTATTGCTAGATTACAAATTAACAGCTTGTCACCAAGTGTACCAACTTGCTGTTGACAATCCACCAGTAACCAATCTATTTTGCCGTTTAATTCCAGAAACACTACTTTGGGGTGCAGGCATTGTAAGTGAACCTGGTCTTGCTGGGGTTTCCAATCTGGCTTCCCCAGGTACCCACAGATGGCCATTCCACCAGTGTTTGGTGGTTTCCTTTTACATATCTTCCAATGTCCTGATCTGGAAGGGACAATCTCAATTAATTTTCTGTTGTCCTGCTTTTTCAGTTGCTTTTAAAATGTCTCAATTTCTTTCTCCTCTTCCTGAGGCTTTGTTACAAGTGTGAGTGGAAGTTATAGCTTCTGCCATCACTGCTTAGGGATCTCTAGGAGTTAGTGTAGAGGAAAATGTTCTCCAACTCTAATTGCTGCAACAACTTAGTATACCAGTATACTTAGTATACTAGAGACAAATGACAACCTATATGGTCTAGGAAGAGTAACCTGCACAGTCTAGGGTCTCCTCCTCCTGGAAAGTGTTAGAAGTTCAAAGTCCAAAAATAATTTTTATTTAATTGACTCCACAGTGGAGGACAAGAGAGGTGGTGGCGGAATCTTGCCCTTCCCAGTAGGCTTAGGCAAAAGCAAACTGCTACAACCTTTTCCTGGTTGGTGTTTTTACACTCATAAATAACTTTTGCCACCCTGAGTACACGCTGGTGTTGCTTGGCCACATGTGTCCCAGTTATCATCTGTGAAATGTTGGAGGGTATGCTTGTGGATGTTCTGTTTATCATTCTAAATGGTTGAAATGTGTTTCCTAAGGCTTAATTACTGCCAGTATCAGCTTCAAGCTAAATGATTTAAGGTTTTTTTTTTACCCATTTGCCTCACCCACCACTGCAATATGCCCCTAAGTGCACCTCTGAAACTGAATTTATTTCTAGTGCCGAAAGAGGTTCCCCATCCTTTGTCCAGACCAGGGCTCCTTTCACACTATATGACTATAGTACCATGGCTCCACTTTACTGTCATGGCAGCATCCTGTGGAATCCTGGGATTTGTAGATAAATGGAGACTGCCCAGAATTCTCAGCCAGTGAGCTGTACTGCCTCATCAAACTTCAAGCTCCAGAATTTCATAGAATGCAGCAATGGAAGTTAAAGTGGAATCATAGCATTTTAACTGTGTAGTGTGAAAACATGTCAAAAGTAGGCAACTTCCAGGGGTGGGGGATGACATTTGCCTTTTGCAGGAACCCAGAATTCTGCACAGACTTCCACTGTGCTCCCTAGGTCCTCTCCCACATTTCTCAAGCTCAGATTTTTTCCCCCAAAATACCATATACACACAAAGTGGTAGCAGTTTTGCTGGATTTCTCCCCACCCTACATTTTGAAACCAGAAGAGGCCTTCATTTAACAACAAAGCAACTCTTGCTAAAGGTCAGCTTCATGTTCACTGCCTTGTTAAATAATGACTTCTGCAGAATCTAAAACTCTGTATGTGTGTGTGTGTGTGTGTGTGTGCGCGCGCGCGCGCACGAGCATGCATGCATGCATGTCCAAAATGTAATAAAATTTTAGAAAATCCCATTCCTAGCCCATTTTAGGGAGGTGGGAATAGTCACCACTTCCTCCCCCCACATCATATGCTATTAAATCAAAGATATCTGAAAAGGGGAGCTTATATGTACATACTTGTATACAGATAAACACAATCACCTCTTTTCAGATGCCCATGCACAAAAGACAGGTGTCAAGATCTGAGACTGGTAGGCATACTTGATTGTTCCTGGTAGAATGAACACACGGTGGACAAGGAAACAAGACTGAAGGAACATAGCAATGTCACTAACAGGAGAAAGAGCTAAAGCAAAATAGGTAACAGAGCAATCCTGTAGATTCAGGAGCAGATCCAACTGAGTTCAGTTTCCTTCTGTTATAGCTATGTCCTTATAGAGCTGCACACTTAGTTTGTCTTAGATGTAAGGATATAAATTGAACATAAGCAAAGAATCAATGGGCTATAGGTAAAGCTCTGACTTTCTTTTTTCTTTTGTTCTTTTCAAAAATCTCCAAACTCTCAATCAAATATGTTTGTTAGTTTAGAACAATATATTCTGTATCAAACATCCATAATTTGAAGGAAAAAAAAAAGAACTGAGGAGAAGACCAACAGAAATGATGAGGGGGAAAGATAAGGAAGTAGAAAATAGGGTGAGGACTTTTCTCCAGTGAGGGTTAACAAACTGCTCTAAAAGTGAAATTTGAAACCTTCACACTATTTGCTACCAGTCAGAGCTTCATCTGAATGTCTGCAAACCTCTCCTTCCTCATTTCAACTCAATGTTGTAATCACCACAATGTCAATATCAAGTCAGGTTTCTTTTCCTCCAATCCAGCTCCAATTTTTTTTCTAACATCTTGTCTGATGACAGAATGTGTAGATCTCAAATGTGTCTGCATTTTTGTGCCTTTTTTTTAGCAGTCTTACCTTCATGTGGATTTTGGAAGGCTTTAAAAGAGAAAATGAAAACTGGGATTCTCAGAGGGCTCAACTCCAACAGGTTTGGAGCTTGCTCAGTAATCCCAGGTATGTGGAAAACATATATGAAACACAGCTCAAGATCATTTCAGACAAGATCACAGCCATTATCAAATTCTGTCTTTCCCCTTGTTTTTTCTCATCTACCACAAGCCCTCTGGGAGCTTATTTCTTCTACAAAGTGAGATGAATGTATTGACTTTGTGGCTCAATGAATTCCTGGCATGAAGATGACTCAACAGTGTCACTTGGTTTGACAGAATTACTACCCTTTCAGCTCCTTGGCAGGCCTCCACATGGCTTAACATTAAGATGACCTTGAGGCACAGCAAGTCACACAAAGCAGAAATGACTAGTGCCTGAGCAGGCTGTTCAAAGAACTCAATCCAGATAGCAACAAGAACAAAAACAGCAACAAAAAAATAATGTGGGTTATACTTTAACTTTAACTCACCATCCCCTCCTGCCTTGCAAATGTGAAGCCAAGTGAACTCCAAATCACTAAGGTCCAAACAAACTCAGACACCTCCCGCAATTGTGTGTGTCTGAATGAACTATTGAGCACAATGACTAAAAGAAGTCATGACTCAGAAAGAGATCAACAAGAATCATTCGAGAGATTTCATAAATGGCTTTGAAAAATCAACAGCAAGTTGATAACCAAGTTGTGTAAACCTTGGACAACAGGAGATTCATGGTGAATGCTGACAAGCTAGATAGCAATACAGACAACTCTCTCTGTCATTCTCTGCGTGCCACTCAAAGTCGAGGCTGAATGAGTAAGTGACCAATTACGTAGTACTGGCAGGTCCTACAAACCAACATCACACAAGTCCAAGAGTGTGACTAGAGCAAAAATAGGCATACCTCAGGCTTAGGTATCTACTATTTTTAAGAATGGACCTTGATGGTAGAAACTCTGATAATACTTGGTTTACAAAAATGGCAGGATTTGAGTTTCAGACCTATATAATTGTAACATCCTGAACTGGTTAGAAGTCTATGTGCAGCAATATGGATAAGCAGCAGTCCAGCCTTCCTTGACTTGGTGCCATGCTAACTGTAGATCATGGGCAGAATCCTATTGGTCAGTCTCAAGTAGAGTAGACCCCCTGAATCAGTTGTTGGATGGTGAGTCAACACATACCTAAATGTAATTGGCTTGAATGGCTCTAGCCCAGTTGGGAGTAACAACAGGATTTAGGTTAATGGCAAGGCCACTTTATCTGTTAGGCTCTTTAAGCACAGTGCCTAGGACTTATGAAAATTTTAGGGCCTATGAAAACAGGATTTTAGGGCTTACAAAAACCAGCCCTAATAGTATGTCAAGGTGAGGTGGGGAGTCAAATACAAGAATGCCAAGGGCCTACTAAAATGTTAATGTAGCCCTGGCTAACGGATATTAAAGTCTAGCACATCTTGATATCATTTCATTGAGGAAGACTACTGCATTTTTCAGTAGAGGGAAAAATGAATTTTCCATTCGTTTCACTGAGGGAAGAGCCTGGAATTTTACCTTTTGCAATACAAGCTCCAGAATCCCCCACAGGTCATACTGGCTGAGGGATTCCAAAAAAAAGTAATTTTCCCAAGCTCTGTCTCAACGATGTTTTTCACTTTGAACTCCAGGATACGGCTTAGCCTCTGGAACAAATATATTTGTACTTAGTTTCACCCCAGCACAGATAATACAAAGGACAAGGCACCAGTTTCTCTGTGGTTTAGACAGTGGGGTTTTTTTTGGGGGGGGGATGCTGGAGATTTTTGTGTGTAAATGTATGTAAGTTCCAAATGCATGTTCCTTGCTTCCTAAGGGGAGTAATAAAGGTCACGAGCAATAGTCTGCGCAGTCTGCTGACTGAATTGAATGGTGTTGGCTAAGGTTGGTCTAAGACATTCTGTATTCTGAGGCAAAATACAAGACGACTGACCTCAAATGTCCCTAAAGAAACCAAACAGACTGCCAGCTGAATGTTACTTCAGTAATGATAATAATATCCATCATCCTCTCCTGCAGGCAGCAGGCTGGCTGAGAGAATCTAGAGCAATTTGTCTAAAAAATACAGTATTACTGTATCCTGAGGAGAAGAGTCAGACAATTGCCACTGCTGTCCCATGCCACATCATCCAGCATCTGCCCTCCGACACAATCACTTAAATCTATCTCATGCTTAGAGTGGCCCTAGAGATGGCATCCATGTTATGAGACAGACACAAAAATGAAATTTTTGAAGGTTGTGGATTTAAGGAATCAAAAAGTTGTCCAAGAGCTCAGAAACAGATAATTTGATTACAGTCAGCCCTACGTATTTGCAGTTTCTATATCCATGGATTCAACCAACCACCACTTGAAAATAATCAACAATAACAAAAACAAAACAAAGAAAAAAAGCAGTCTTTGATTTTGCTATTTTATACAAGGGATGACATTTTACTAAACTGTTGTACATAATGGGACTTGAGCACCCAAGAATCCCCTGGGGGTCTTGGTACCAAACTGTACTTTGTTATAATAACTTTTTGTATTTGTAAAATCCCTATTGCATTTATTTTCATTTTATAACCCACTTCTATTCCCAGTTCTGGGGGAAGCATGCTATATAAATAAAACGACTTACGGGAGTAATGTACATCCTCCCTTACATCGATTATGCCAGTCTGCACACAGCATGGACCGCAGCTCACTGTTTATGTTGTCTACAATGAATCTAACTGTCTGGTTTTACTTCTGATTTGTTCTCTGGATTTATCTTGCCTTTTCTCTGACTTGTTTCATTTTGGTTCTATTTGATTTCTTTGCCTGATTTGTTTTTAATCTGTTTTGTTTTGCAATTTTATTGCTATTTATATTTTTACATTTTTAATTTGTAAATCATCCATACAGCTTAGGTTATCAGGCAGTTTCCAGATACAACCATTGACTAGTTGAAGAAATAACTAAATAAAAGACAGCAGCCTTCCTCTAAGTTGATTGGGAAGGCAGCACATTGTGAAGGCAACTATACAGGACTGCATCCAAAATACTCCCATGTTGTTGTTGCTTTATTTTAAATAACCGTTTTGATCAAATTATTGCTTCAGGGCTAGCACAGGTCATATTAAATGCACAGTTTCAGCAATGCACAAGAACAGAGAATGGAGTGCCCATATATACAGTAGCCTTACTTATATCTGCAAAATGTTGAAGAAGGTATAAAAATACTTCCTGGTAGAAAATGCTCATGTTGTGCTCACTTGTGCCCTCTTCAGGTATTCAAATAAACAGATGAAAAGGGGCAGGGAATACTGTAGTTCTGCCTCACTGATATTACTCTCCTATTTTTAGAAAGTCAAAGTCTGAAATGGAGAGCCATCTCTACGTGTAGAGGTTCACACATGGGGGAAGATGCAGAGCTTGGAAAAGTTCCTTTTTTGGACTATAACACGTGGGATTCCTCAGCCAGCATGTCCCTCCTCTTCTCCAGCCAGCACGGCACATCCTGCTACTTGTGTATATAGCTGTCTCTCTACATTCACTAGGGTTGGGGGCACAGGATTTTTCCAAAAGTGGAAAAATTGCAAATATCAAAATTTGTGTGTGTCTTTGTGGGAAGGGGGCTGAGGCACAGTGGGCAGAGCAGGCACCCATGGCGCAAACCAGGTCAGGGGAAGGAAACAGGTCAGCACAGTGGCCCTATACTTCCTCTCTTGCCCATATCCTTCCTTGGGTATAGTGGCGGGGGGGCAGCAGATGAAGGTTTATGGTGTTGAGAAATCAAGCTGTGAGCCATCATTAGTTGGGCAGGTAGCAGCTGGTGGAGGAGAAGGAAAACCAGATGTGGTTTTTAAATGGGCTGATCGGTGCTGCTGAAAGTGAAGGTTCCTCCAGAAACAAAGCACCTGAGGTGGGAGGGCAGGAGTTGAAGAAACTCACAAATAACCAAATCTATGAAAGTCAAACCTGCAAATGTGGAGGACTAACTATATAACTAAATGTCTGGATAGGGCTCTGCATATAAGGTCTAATCTATGGAGTCAGTTGGGATCTGTTCATCAGTTTTTTAAATACAGGCTAATTTATCATCAGCTTACAATTAGATAAATTTGGAACAACTTGATAAAGAGTATTTTAATTTTTAAGTATCACATCAGACTTCTGGACTTATGGTGTAAGTGTAATTTCTAAGCAGAAGAAATATCACTTTAAATATTGAAAACAAATGGAAAGTCAAACTGTTTATCTGTGTGTGATTTTGACACGAGTGAAAAATTGGTAAATATCTTCTCTTCCTGTCAAATCTTATGGTTAGCAGAGGCTGCCTCAGCCTAAGGCAGAGTACCAAACAAGCACTCTACCAATACAGGTCATGGAGTATAGTTCCCAAAGCTAGCCAAGTTGTTTTGGCTCAGGGGAGAGAAAACCACTCAAGCACATCTCCTTATCTCTAGCAGGAAAAAAATGCAGTAAATAGCTAATTGAATAACTAATAATTGGTTACCATTTGGTAACACCCAAATCCACTGCCTGAGGCAGCTGCTGCTTCTTCCTAATGGTAGGGCTGGCCCTGGTTGAGTCAGGTTGAATTTGTAACAGCAGAGCTTTCATATCCTTCCAAAATTCTTCTCTCTGACTAATACTGACTCAAAGCCATGTGTCTAAATTCACCAAAGTGCTGAATCTAAACTTCTGACTTGCAGTTCATCTCTCTTGCTTTTCCTCTAGCTTTTGCCAAAAGGTACCCTCCAAAACAGAACAGACAACTGTAGCAGTTGTTCTCTTATTAATCATTTGTACAGATCAAGGGTGTTTTAGCATTACTAAAGATGAGTGTAACTTTATGGGAAACATGCCTTAAAAAAAAAGAGAGATGAAAGAACTTTAATCTTTCCTCATTGCTGTTCAGTCAAGCAAGGGTTTTGGATTATGAATGTAGGAAAGGCTGAACAGGCCTTTCTAGGCCTAATGTAATATATAAAATATACTTCAGAAAAAATACAAGGGAGTAAATTGTTGCAAACAGCTGGCAAAGGGAGATTAAATGAAGACAGAGAGGAAGCCCTCTTGGGATGATCTTAAAGTTCTCCTAGGATCATAAAGGCAGATACAGTCTTTTAAATAACTGGACTCGAGCCATATAGGGAGTTGTAGGTCAAAGCCAGCATTTTAAATTGTGTCTGGAAACTGACCAGCAGCCAGTACAGCTGTTGCAACAAGGCAGTTGTATGATCCCTGTAGCAAGTGCCAGTTAACAATCTGGCTGCAGCTCTTGGGCCACATATAGGGCACATTACAGTAACCCAAACAGGATGTAACCAAGGCATGTATCACTGTAGCCAGATCCAAACTCTCCAGGAATGGGTGCAGTTTGCGCGCAAGCTTTAGCCAACTTGTCACTGCCGAAATCTTGGCCTCCAGGCTCAGAAATGAATCTGGGAATACCCCAAACTGCAAACCTGTATTTTCAGGGGGACTGTAACCCCCTAACACAAGCAGACTCCCTATTCCCAGATCTGTCTTTCGACTGACCAGAAACACCTCTATCTTGCATGAAGTAAGCTTCAGTTTGTTCAACCGCATCTAGTCACCAGTTTAACACAAGAGCAGCTTCCTTGGAATTAGGTGGAAAGGAGTAATAAAGCTTGATATCATTAGCATACTGGTGACACCTTATTCCAAAACTCCAGACAACCTCTCCCAGCAGTTTCATGTATATGTTGAATAGCACAGGAGACAAAACAGAACCTGAGGGACTCTGTAGGTCAATGGCCTCAGCAACACCTACTGCAAGCAACTTCCCCGGGAAACAACAGAGTCACTGTAGAACAGTACCTCCAAGCCCCATTGCAGAGAGGAGACATAGGAGGATACCATGGTTGTTAGTACTACAATGGAATTCTGAGACTGGCTTATAATTTTTCAGTATAATAGGATCAATGGAAGGTCTTACAGCAGGCTCTTTCAGGTATGCTGGGACCCTGTCTTGTAAAGAAGCATTAATCCCTTCCCTTACTCACTCAGCCAGTTCTCCTCTGGCTTGTTTAATAAGCCAGGAAAGGCAAGGCTCTAGTACACATGTGATGGCTCTCGCTTCTCTAAGGATCATGTCCACATACTCAGTCTGTACATACTGAAAAGTATCCATCAACATTAGACATGCAGGGATCAAAGTTACATCCACTGGACCTGTATCTTCACTGGCATCCAAGTCAGAGCAAACCCAAGCTATTTTATTTGTGGAGGAGTGGACAAATTCTCCATAGTGGGCTGTTGAGTGGCTTGCATTCTCTTTTGGACCAATTGCAATAGATTGCTGTCCACTCAAAACAGCTCTGCTGAATGGTTGTGTGTGGATGCAACAGTGTTAGCCAGAAGAGTCTTTTTGCTAGCTTTATTGTCCCACCATAGGCCTTCAGATACATTTTAGCCTGGTTTTGCTCAAACTCAGTGTTTTCTGCTACTGTCACTCTAGTCTCTGCGCTTTATCACATGATGCAGGTCAACTGCAATTACAGCAGGATACCAGTGTCATTGGCTGGGACTCATCACATGATGTCTGCATCATAGTCCATTTGAAAAGCACTTCTTTTATTAATATATTTTTAAAAATTGGTTAATGACTTCCTTTGTAAAAAGAAATCCTTTCCAAATGGTGCCTCACTGGGAGAACAACAGAAGAAGAATGATTTAATGTGCTAAGTTCCTGCCATTATTAAGTAAAAGGGCAGTTTACTTGCTTCTTGTGATAAATCTCTCTCTTTCATTGCTGCCAGCTCCTTAAAAAAGGGAGGTGGCACTGGTTTATTTCCACTCCATAAGAAGAGACACTTAGGAGCCCTTGTGCCTACCACCCTGGTCATTTTGTTATTTCAGAGATCAACCAGGACTTCAACAGATCATGGGAGTATGAATGGTACCTGTAAAATATCCACCACAGCTGTGTCTCCCCATTGGAGCAGGCGAGGATGAGCCTGGCTTATTTGGCAGTGTTGAAACACTCCTACTGTGGCGGTGAACATCCCTATATCAAAAGGCCACCTCCAATGGCACTAATTAAAGTTTTCCCAGAAATGGAAATGGCAGCTTCCAAGAGGTGGTATTTATTGGGACCAGAAATATTAATTCCTGCACAGAAAATGTGGTCTCCTGAGTGGAAAATGTTGTTTTATAAAGCAAGAACCACATATGAATTTGGTACAGAATAAGTCTTGAACTGCAAAGATTCTTGTCAGTCCATGAGTCTTCTCATCTGGGCATCTCAAAACTTGAAAAAACATGTGTTTTTATTATTTCCCAAATATTTTTGAATACTACTTTCTGCTGAAAGTAGAGTTAGGCCATTTCCACACTATACTGTTATAGTGCTATTATTCCACTTTCAACATCCTGTGGAATTTTGGGGTTTGTAGTTTACTGAGGCCAAAGAGCTCTCTGGCTGAGAATTCTAAATGCCCTTCCCTAAACTGCAAATCCCAGAATTCCACAGGATGTTGAAAGTGTAATAATAACACTATAACAGTGTAGTGTGGAAATGGTCTGGGTTTGAAAAGCAATCACCTACAAAAAAGATTTCTTTGGTACTTATTAGACATGAGATGCATCAAAACAAAAGAAAACTTCCAGCAGCTATAGAAAGTTCTACTACAATGGTGGGGAACTTCTGGTCTCCAGAAATGTTGAACTGCAACTCCCAGAAGTCCCAAACCCCTGAGACTGTGGGAACTGTAGTCTCAAGATGTCTGGAGGGTCAAAGGTTCCTCAGCTTTGCTTGCTCTGATGCTGAGACAGGCATGAATGGCCCTAGCCAAAATTCTCTCTCTTTTTTCAATTGACCTCATTCGTATCCTTTCTATTGTACCTCTTTTTAATTGTGCTGTGAGATGCCTTGAGTCCTAAAATGTGACAGTTCTGCAATAAAAATCAAAAAAATAAATCCTGAAGTTTGAAATCAAATACCACACCCATACAAATATACATTTATATTTTGTATCAAACAAGGAACTTCCAGATAGAGCTTCGAAATGTTACTTTATTGGGTCACATTTCTAGAACCTAGGAGATTCTGGGTGCTCTATACCAAGATAGTAGCTTTCCCAGATTCTGCTTCCAGGAGCACCAGAAATCCCATGTGACCTCTATAATCCTGATTGGTTGAAAGAACAGGTTGAGTACTATTTACACTGTTTTCAGTACCACCACACAGTATCAATTTAATCAGACTCCTATTCACTTAAAACTCTCAATGGAGCTGCCAACACCCAAGTAAGAAAAACTATTTTATGGTTATAGCTAAGCAAACACACCGTTCCAGCTTGTACTAAATGAAGAATTTTTTTACAATATGAAAGATGAAAAGAACATGATTCTTTAAAAAACTGAACACAAAACAATTGTTAAAAGAACTGAAGCTCTGCCTTCTTACAAATGGCTTCTGCAGGGCTGAGCAACTATAGCCCAGGGACACATTTGTAGTTTCAAGGGGATCTTTTGTGTTCCCAGATGGAGAGTCACATTTTACTGGCCAGCAATAAACCCAAAATTGTCCTTCTTGTTCCCAACGGAGGTGTAGCCTCACAAGCCTAAATGAATAGTCCACTGTCCTTTCCTCTGAAATGATCTAAAGAAAACATGGAAAGTATGTGACTTTTAACTCTAATACATGTCCTGTCCTTTCCCTGCTCCAGGTAGGTAGGTATGTGTTTAGCTTTCAAAGCCATTACACTGAATTTTGTGCCTTGTTTTGCGGTTGGCTTAATAAACGTGAGAGCTAGTGTGGTATAACAGTCTGAGCATTGGACTATGACCCTGAAGACCAGAGTTCAATTCCCTGCTTGGCCATGGAAACCCACTGACTGACCTTGGGTATGTCACACACTCTCAGTCTTCAGAAAACCTTGTGATAGGTTTGCCTTAAGGGTGCCATCTGTCAGAAATGACTTGAAGGTACACAACAGCAACTAATAAAGGTATTGCCTTTATTAGTTGGGAACTTGGGAATTTTTCTTATGGTCAACATTGTGTAACCCCAGTATGTGTGTGTCCCTCCAGGATTCTTTCTCTTTTTTTTAACCTACAGCTCCCATCAGTCCTAAGCAGCACAAACAATGGTGAGTGACAATGGCAGTCTCAGTGACGTGGCTTGGAAACAGATCACTTCAGATGGATACTAGAATAACTAAAGTGAACAGAAAATAGGGGGGCTTTTGAATTTTTAGACTAAGCAGGTGTTCAGGAATTACCTGTGTGCCCATATAATTCTGTTAAATGATAGCAAATAATATAGATTGTTTAGAGAGCTAGTATGGTATAGTGGTATGATCATCAGACTAGGACTCTGGAGACCAGGGTTCACATTCCCATGGCCATGGAGCAAGTCACATTCTTTCAGCCTCAGAGGAAGGCAAAGGCAAACCTAATCTGAACAAGTCTTGTCAAGAAAACCCTATGATTAATGTTGCTGTAAGTCAGAAATTATTTGAAGGCACAGAACAACTAATAAAGGTATTTCTCAGTAACAAATATAGATTTTTTAACCTACTCTGTGCTTGTGTCTTCTGAAACACTGAAATCTTAAGCCCACTTCTATTCCCCACGAAAATCAGATAGCAAGGAAATGGGTTAGGCAGCAGCATTATTTCATGGTATAATCACATTTCTCCCATACAATTGTAGTCTGTTCAACTTACACAGTAATTTTGTGACACCTGCTTTGCTTTTAGTTCCTCTCCATGCAGCAATCTGCAAAATTAGTTTTTTTCCTACTAGGAATTACCGTCTCATATTACCTTGACAGAAATTGTTAGCCAAATATTTTCTTTCAGAAGAACTGAATTAATTACTCAGAACCTTTCATTCACTACGTGATCTTTTTACTGCTGGCTCCCCATGGGTATTAGGTTGCAAGAGAGCAGCTCAGACTTACCATCAATGTGTATAATTTAGTCAAGCAGTTTTTAGCCCTCACAAAGGACTGCCCTGTCTGTGGCTGACTGTGCAGCCAACTCCCACCCATATTTACTTGAAAGTAACAAAATATAATAGAGGGCTTAGCTTGGGGTAGTGGTTTGAGCACTGGACTATGACTTTGGAGACCAGGGTTTGGATCCCAGCTTGGCCATGGAAACCCACTGGGCTACCTTGGCCAAGTCACACTCTCACAGCCTTAAAGGAAGGCAAAGGCAAACCCCCTCTGAAGAAATCTTGCCACAAAAACCCTGTGATGAGTTCCCCTCGGATCACCATAACTCGAGGCACACAACAACAACAGATAAAATGCACTTTAGTTACATTTGAGACTTATTTCCTAGTAAATGAGTGTAAGACTGCAGGAGAGGTATCTGAAGTAAGACTCCAGGGCAAGGCAAGCATGCAAATACATGTGTCAGTGGGATTTACTTCCACAGATGTGTGTAAGGTTGCATGCTTCCTTAGAACTGCATCTACTCCTGTTCCTATGCAGGTTTTACTGTGGAATAAATCCTACCCATTTCATCCTCCCCTATTGTTATTAGCATTATTTATTACTGATTTCTACTAATTATACTCTTCCCCTCTTCCTAAGGGCTCAGCGTGGCTTTTAGCAGTTCCAAGCAACTGCCCAAAGAGTTGTAGAATAATCCGATGCCTAGGCTCACCAGGAACTTTCCACCAGCTCCAGTGGAGCTTACCTCCACCCTATGTGCACGCACGAATCCAGCCTCCAGCCCATCATCGTCTTTCCTAGGAAGTAATCACCCCCTCCCCGAACTCGGGGTTGCTTCCGAGCAAACACGATCAGGAGCTGCCGCAAAAGCAAGCAAGCCGATGCGCTAGAAAATTCTTCCGAGGCGAAACCGCGGTTACCTAGCAGCAGGAAAGAGAAGACCCACTGAAAGACCGCGGCTGTCTGCATTCTCCTGGCCAGGGGGATGTTGAGCGGGGCAAATTCGACCTTCATGGTGCCCCTGCCTGCCTGCCTGCCTGCCCGGGCCACGAGGGGCCAAAGCGGCTTTACGAGCGCAAGGCGAGAAGGGCAACGCAGAGGCGTCTCGCCGCCTGGCTGGAGCCGGCAGGGGGTGGGCAGGCAGTTCCCCAGTTCGGGGGAGAGAGAAGGTCGGAGACGCCCCCGCCCCAGCCAACCGAGGACGATGAAGTCACTGCCGTGGTGCCCCTCCGATTCCAGTCGTGGAGGCGAGTTTGCCTCCCCAAATCCTCGAGGGCGACAACTCCGCCTCCGCCTGGCCCTTGCCTTTCCTGGTGGACAACAAGGATCAGCCCCCCGGGAGGAGTGAATCAAGCCGTCGTTGCCTCGCCGCGGGGAAGAACGCCCGCGTGGAGGCCGGCACGTTAATAACGTGGTCTGGCCCCGCGGAAGGGGCTTCTCCTAAAAAAAAACCTTTTTTTTTTCTTGGAGAGGAGAGGTTTCTGGTTGCTGCCGCCAGAACGAAAGAGCGAAGGAAAAAAAGTGCCGAATCGGAGAGTGAATTTGCTGTGGCGCCTTTAGAAACGAGGCGGAAAATACATTTTGAGGAAGGAGGGTAACTCAAAAAGAGCTGATTTCTGATAGAAACGTTTTTGAAAGGGTGTCCGTGTTTCCATTCTCGTGGAATTTCTCAAGCCTTGGCTGGAGTTAAGTACAGCCGATTGATTTCGACGGACTTCAGTGCCTTCTTTTCATTTCCAGTGACTCCACCTAAAAGGTGCGGGAAATGATCATCCTTCTTTTAACCGCACAGGGCTGAGAGAGAGAGAGAGAGAGAGAGAGAGAGAAAATATTGGGAGGGAAGGGGGGAAACTTACCCTCTTCTGGTGCAGCTTATGCAGCCTCCCTACCCCTCTGAAACCAGCGTTACTTCCTAGCAGCCATGCATAAGACTGCAGCTGTAAAAAAAGCAAAAGAGAAAACAGTGTCGCGAGTGGGTGTGTTGGGGAGGAGGTAGTTTGAAGCCAACACTGGTTGTAAGAAGCACTAATGTGACTCTCTGGCTATTTCCGCACTACACTGTTATAGTGCTATTATTCCACTTGCAACATCCTATGGAATCCTGGGGTTTAGGGAGGGGCCTTTAGAATTCTCAGCCAGAGAGTACTGTGGCTTCAGTGAACTACAAATCCCAGCATTCCACAGAATGTTGAAAGTGGAATAATACCACTATAACAGTGTGATGCAGAAGGAGCCTCTATTCTTAAAAACTCCTTTAAAGCTGAAAGAAAACCAGGATGGCTGAGCTGTTCAAAGAAGGGGAAATAAAATCCACAAGGGGAAAGCTCCACAGCTGGGCACTGCCTTGGTTAGGATAGAGCAAAGCTTGCAAGCTTTACTGTTGTCCAGGTGTATTCTTTAGCTTTCAGTGGTTCTCAACCTGTGGGTCCCCAGATGTTTGTGGACTTCAGCTCCCAGAAGCCCTGAGCATTGACCATAGAGGCTGGGGCTTCTGGGAGCTGAAGTCCACAAACATCTGGGGACCCACAGGTTGAGAACCACTGGACCGTTAGATGGAACAAAAAAGATGGGGCTGTGGGGCAGGCCTAGCCAAAGACATCTTGCTGTCTGAGCTAAAGAACAACATGGTACCATCTCCTCCATGCCAGCCGGACTGACAATTGAATCTTAACAATTGACTGGACAGACAACGGAATCTCAGCATTGGTGTTGGGGTAGCATCCTTCACCACACCTGGGGCAGCAAGCTAGCTGTGGGTTGAGGCCACCACTCTATTCTCCAAAGGATAGGAACTGCAAGCCCCCCCCCCCGCCATACCAACTAGCATTTGTTGCCTAAGGCAGAATATTTTGCTTAATTAAACTGCTGCCTTTCCACTCATGGAGAGGAGGAAAAAGTTGATATGTGAGAGCATGGGGTTTATAGGCCTTAAAGACCTGCTTTGGACTGTAATGTTTTGCCCTCATTCACTATATCTGTATGATAAAAATAAAATTATTTTTCTTACCTTGTTTTGTACATCCATATTACATGCAATTACCTCATTCTCTCCTAATTTGGGATTCAGAGTGATCACTAGGAGAGTTGGGATCTAGAGAGCACATAACTGGTATGAGTTTGAAGGGATTTTGACAATGTTGGCTTTTGTGGATGTTAACTATGAACTGATAATGTACATAGCACCCCAAGTAGGATGGAATCTGCAATTTTCAGGACTAAACTGCACACAACTAGTGGCATAGGTTTGGAAGGAGATAGGAGACTGGAAGGAAGTCATAGTTAATGCAGATTATTTATATGCTGGCCTTTCTCATAAGTGCTCAGGGTAGCTAGGTCTTAAGCAGGGGGAGCACTCTCCTCTCTTGTAAAACTAACAGGTCTTAACTAGCCACAGAAATGAAGCTAGTCCGAAAAACTGCTCAAAACACCAGGGATAGTGTAATAAAACTAAACATGGTTGATGAGAAAATCCACCCCACTACTGTGTGATTCTGCAGTTGCTTGCTCAGTTACACCACTGAGGATGTAAGTGGAAAAGAAAACTTCTTGACTGAGCTGAACCTCAGTCAATTTGTCACCTGATGAGATAAATGGTAGGGCAGAACACTCATCTGGTGTTTTTCAGTTGGTGCAATGCCAGGAGGTTTGCATCAGTGCTATCCTAGCTGTATGGGTGTTTTTTGATTAAAGGAATATGTCTACTTCTGTAATACCACTCTGGAGCTTTCTTTCCCAATCTTGTACTCTCCAGATGTGTTGAATTACACCTCTGATCCTCCCTGCAATGCATGGTTACACTTCCCTCTACCCCTAGCAAGACATATTGCAGTCTCTTTCAAATTACAGAACTATTTCACTTCAATATCACTTCCACTCCCCTTGCTGCATCCTACAGTATCCTGGATTTAGAGTGTAGTGAAACAATAGAGCCCTCTGTCACAGAAGTCTAAATACTTTATTAAATTACAGACCTGAGAATTTCATAGGATATTGCCATACAGGTTAAGGAAGTATCAAAGGACTATAACTGAGTAGTGCAAAAAAGACCTATGCGTGGATTTTATTGTTCTTATCCCAACTTTAGTTCTTTGCTTAATACATCACTTTAGTTCTTTGCTTAATACATCTCTCTCATTTTGTGTGTCTGTATTTCTGACAGTGAGAGGTAGGAATATTCTGAGGAAACAACCTTCTCTTCTTCTGTAGCAGGGACAGGAATCTTTGGTGATCCAGATGTTTTGAACATCAACACCTACAAGTGTCCCAGCCAGTGTGAATAAAGAATTATGAAAGTTTTAGTCCAAAATCTCTGGAGGTTTAGTCCAAAGGTCCCCACCCAGTCTCTGGAACATGTGACCACAATTTTTCCCCCTGCATGTAAACAACCACATTCTGCTATAAAGACCAAATTCTGTGATTTTTGCTTTTTATAGAAATTACAAATAAACATGATACCTGATGTGATCATTCTCATGTTCATGTTCATAAGACCTTTTAAAGAAATCTGAACCTGTTGAGAAAATGCAGACATATTCACAGTATCTATAATATTGGCACACTGCTCCACTCCAAGAAAATAAAGCCTACACACCCTGACTGGGTAAACAAATTCAGAAAAGAGGGATAATGGGGAATATAGTGGAACAGGATTATTTTTGATTTCTCTGTACTAGTTTTAAGCAAGATTTTTCTTTTAGTTGATGAAAGCAAAATATCATTAGATTTTTAAAAAAATTCTGCTGTTCTTTTTTGCATACAATTCTGTTCTATCAAATATTATTAGGCACTATAAGAGCCGGGGAGATGATTAGAATATAGCAGTGGTTCACAACCTTTGTTCCTCTAGATGTTTTGGATTTCAGTTTCCAGAAGCCCCAGCCAGCTTGGCCAATTGTGAAAGATTCTGGGAACTGAGGTCCCACATGTCTGGCAAAATCAAAGGTTGAGAACCACCAGAATATAGGACTAGAATCAGTGTGTCTCAGGTTCAAATTCCTCTCAAACATCAAACTCAGTAGTGACTGTGGAGCAGTCTGTCTTGGTATGCAATTGACCTCACAGGACTGTAGTAAGGATAAAATGGAAGAAAACATCCATTTTGGAGGAAAAGTGAGATATAAATAAACAAAAGTATATAGATTTACAGTGCAATCACCTGTACAGAAGTGGGCTCCGTAGGCCTAAAGCTGTCATTCCAATCACATTAATTTGAAAGTTATGGTTTAGAACTAAACTCTTAAGGCAACATGCGGACTGGGGCATCCTTGGAATTACAGTCCCCAAAAGTAATATTTCTAAGTTCTGGTAAGGACAAAGGTCTAATTATTGAACAACAGGGACTTATCTTTTGTATAAACACACGTAGTATTGTGCTGTAAGAGACTGAGTTTATCTATTACTCTCAACGCACCAATGCCCCTAACAGATAACATCTTAAATATTAAATTCACCAAAAAAAATTAAAAAACAGATTAGAACAATTTACTGTAATAAATCCATATATGCTGAACAAAGCAGCAGCGCCCCCTACAGCAGACTTTCTCAAACTGGGAAGTTTGAGATGTTTGATTTCAACTCTCAGAACGCCTCATCATTGAGAAACACTGCCCTATAGTGTTGACGTTCCATAAGCTCCTAGGGACTTAATTTATCATTTCTATTTACATCTAAAAGTTATGGGGTTTTCCCCCTTTCTTAAAACAATGCTGAGCTACTTGGAACCAGCTTATTTAGGTGACCTGCAAAATGAGCCATAAGAGGGTGAATCTAGGTTCTAAAGGATTTCCTGACTAAATCATCAACATCAGAAATGAAGCTTGTCTCAACAATGAACAAAACAGGGATAACTCTTTCTGCTAAAGGGCTAGCTTTTATTAGTCTCAGCTTCCCATAAACATGTTATACTTCACCTCTATTTTTGTCTTTTTGGTAATCCGAAATCCACAGATGTTTCAGTGACCGCTTCTTCCCAATGAACTCTACACATGCTCTGAAACTGAAATTTCTGATTTAGCAGATAAACCAAGCTAGCTGGGTTAAGCTGTGTTCATAGATTATTTTATGTGATTGTTGCTCCTTTTATATTTCCTCTCTACCCAAATAATTCCTTCTTATATTTGGAAATATGCAGGCATTGTTTTAAAGGAAAATTTCTTATTAAAGCATTTAGGGTTTTTTTTGAGGACTGTATTTATTGGACCTAGAGCAAGGAAAGATAAAATGTTTTCCCCTTCAATTTTTTTCCCTCAGAGCTGGGCTTAAAAGTGTAGTCCCTTCATGGAAGGACACTAAAAATTCACCAAGCAGCTGAATTTACTGGCATTCATCAGAAGGTTTAATCTCATTGATAGGAATTATCAGACTTCCTCTTTGAAAAACACATGCAGTCATGGTCTGCTAGTCCTCAAAGCTCCACTGCATAGTTAAGAAGTGTCTGCTAAGAAATGCCTTGTCTGCTAGCTCTCACTAGGTATCAGTAGTAGATAAGATACATGCAACCTCCGGCTTTCCGAATGGTATGAATCTGCAACTTCTGGATGTTTAAAAACTAAATGCTCAGCTACTGTTACTCCTGAGTTCAGATTTTGCTACTTAGTTGTTTACAAGGAGGAAGAAAGATGTCTGAATGCTGTTCCATATTTAAAAGTGGCTATAGCTTTATTGTTATACAATCATATGCATATATGCACATGCATAAACATTGAGGGGAGTAAATCCAAAGGAAGGTTCACATGTCTGGGCATTATTTATGGATGGAATGATGGACTCCAAGAGATATTACAAGTCAATTCAATTTACTCAGCCATAGATATCATTATATGTTTTTGATGAACACCCACAATAACTGGAAAGGTGTGATGTTTCACAACTTAATTGCCTTTTCCTATGTGAACATTTTAAATGGAAAGTTTCATTTCCATTATGATAACCTTCAAATTCAGTTAAAAGTATACCTATTATCTTATAGCCCTGATTAAATTTATAAAGAATTTATATTGTTGTGCAGCTAGAACAATTTGGCTTCAGCTGTGTGATGCAATTACCATTCAGATAAAAAAATAGATTAAAAATCTAATGTCCAGCTAGCAAATTTCCACGAATGTCTGCCTTAAGAAGGCCAGAGGCTTAAAGACCTTGAACGTACCAGATTCTGTCTGGTCTTGGAAGCTAAGCAGGGCCAGCCTTGATTAGTATTTGGATGGGAGACCATCAAGGAATACCTGAGCTGTAGGCTGAATTTCAGAGGAAGGCTGTGGCAAACTCACTTCTAAGTATTCCTTACCTAAGAAAATCTATGAAATCCATGAGGTCACCATAAGGGGACAGGCAATTTGAAGGCACATATACACGCAAGCAGGCCAGATGAACTGGAGCAGAAACATGATGGCTGGGGATGGAGGAAAACATTGGAATGGGATTTCAAGCATGAGAAAAGAGCATGGCTGTCCTGTTGGAATCTTTAACTGGAGCACTAGAAACCACTATTTTGATTCACCTCCCACTTATGAGCAGTGATGTAGATTCAAGTTGACTGACTTGGACTCAAGTCGGACTTAAGTCGCTTCAGCGACTCCACTCGGACTTGACTCAGCAGTAAATGATGCACTGACTTGACCTGAAACTTGTATATTTTTAGTGACTGCCCTTGGTTCAGTAACATAACACATTCATCCATAAACCTTATGACTTTGAACAGCACTTCCATCTTTTTACCTACTGGGCACATGACAATCTTTCTCAAGCCCAAAGTGTGAGTACATTTCTCAGAGGTAAACATCAATTGGGTTAGGCAATGAGCCTGAGGGGGGCTTCAGGTTTGCTCAACAGCCCGTCCCTGCTGCATATCAGAGGAACCTTCTAAAACTTTTCTTAAGGGCAGACGATAAGACTTGCCCCAGAGTGCAGGGTGCAGTGGAAAACAGCAAATGTGTTAGGCAATCGGATTGAGGAGGAAGGATCCGTCTAAAGCTTTGGAAGCTTCAGTAATGGGGTATAAAAAGAATCCTGTTCCCCACTTCTGAAAAATCCTCCAGCTTCAAAAATGGGAAGTAAGAAGAATCCTATTCCCCTTTTCCGAAGCTACAGATGGCAAAATCACAAATGTGGGAGGCCGATTCTGCTTAAATTGTTAAAACTGACTTTATGTGAGTCTGTCCAGAAACTTTGAAATATAGGTTGGGGTCTTGAGACTTGACTTGAAAGTATCTTCAAGGACTTGAAACTTGACTTGAAGATAGAGACTTGAGACTTGACTTGAGACTTGGAGTAAAAGACTTAAATACATCACTGCTTATGAGAATCTTATAATTTTACAACCTGATACTAACTTAAAAGCAGGGGTTACTATGCTGATTCAACGCTATTGGTTTTCCACATTGGCATTTAGCATGTAGATTTGGTGATGGCGCTTGCCATTGAGTTTCAGGATCAAAATGTCATTTGGAAAATGGGATGGCTAATGAAATCAGAGTCAGACTAACCCCTTTATTAATATATATGTCAATAAACGTTTTGAAAACCGTCACCGATTCCATCTTCACTGATGCAGGACAACATCTCAGACCCAGCTCTACAATATTAACAATACAGTCAACAGCAACTGCAACACAAGACATTTCCGTGTTTCAAAGAATTCAGCTTGCAGAGCCGTGGCCACGTGTCTGCAATTACAGTTCTACATCCCAGTTGTGAAGAACTGGCATTTTGAACTGGCGTAAGCCCCAAGAACTTCTCTGAAACCGTACAAATGTACAATTCAGCTCCACGGCATTAGTTCTATCGTTGCACTGTAAACGGTCTGTTATCCTCCACAGAAAAGAAAAGAAAAGAAAAGAAAAGAAAAATCCCGCACGCAAAACGCAAGGCACAGTTCAGCGGGGACCAGCCCAGCCACATGAACCTCCGCAGCCGCTTCGAATATTCCTGCGCCCTGAGCGGGACAGGAGGCAGCTGAAGGCAGACACGTGAGCTTCATTCGATCCGATCAGAGCGGCAGGGCCCACGCAGGCCTTTTTGTCGTGTGACTCTGAGCCGCTTCCGACTGAGAGGGGGCTACCGGTCCCTTCCTCTGAGGGGGAGGGAGTGTGACTTGTCCAAGGTCACCCAGCGGGTGGGTCTCCAAGGCCAGGTGAGGATTCGAACTCCGATTTCTAGACCCGTAGTCCAGGGCTCAGACCACCACACCACGGTGGCTGAGTGGCCTTAATACCCCGGAAGCCAAGCGCAGTCGCTCCCTTCAATTTTGGTACATCTACCGCAACCGAGACTCTCCGGCTGACGTAATATTCTCATTTTTAGCTGTCCACGACTTGCCTGATTGAGCACATCCCAAATATTGCGCAAGTTCTTGGTTGCTCGGCTAAGCGTCACAGAGGTACTTAATGTATTGATTCTAAAAATAAGAAGTTTATTTTTCTGGGCGAAACAGACCACTGAGGAGGGAATCGGAGGGACATGATTAAACCAGGCATTAGAGCCGACAGAGCAATTGCTTGCCATGGAAAGATAGGGCCGACCCGGCGAAAGGTCCTTCCTCGCCAGAGTGTGAGGGGCGCATGCGCCCCGAGGAGTTCTCTTTCAATCAGCCATGCCGACTGTCAGCGTGAAGCGGGACTTGCTCTTCCAAGCTCTGGGAAGGAGTTACAGTAAGGAGGGAAAGAGAGGCCCCGGGGAGGGGGTGGCTGCGTGTCCTTGAAGCCTGGGAGGCCGGAGAAAAGATCTGCAGAATTGCCCACGATGTGCGCCTTCTTAGGTCTGAGGGGTTGCTAGGGAATCCACTGACAAGGAAATGCCATTTTCCTGCTTTTATTCAATGGCTCCGCCTCGCTGCTTTTTAATGAGTAGTTATTCTAAACCGAGCTTGGAAAAATGCCCCCCCCTTTTTTTTTGGACGAGAATTCCCAGAACACCCAGCCAGGCTGTGCGCTGGCCGTGCTGAGTTGGGGGAGTTCTGGGAGCTGCAGTCCCCAAAGCCTCCAGCTCTTCGAAGCTCTGCCCGTAATAGTGACAAGGTGTGCCTGAGAAAAGCAAGGCTCTAAGTACTTTGAGAAGTCGTGATTTCACGTGTCCTTGGTGCTCTGAGTGTTGACTCTTCTTCAACAGTCTCTCAAGAACACCTCTTACAGTTTCTTTCAGTTCCTTTTATTCAAATTTGGCGTTAGTGCTTCAGCCCCTGTGTAGTCATCATGCTTTGTAAAAGCTAGTTTCTCCTTTCTGTTGTTTTTGTACTGGTGGAACATTGCGCTGTAGTTTGAAAGAGTCATTGGGGAAGGTGGCTGAGTATGATTTGATGGCACAGGTTGAGAATGGGAGCAAAAGCAGACAATATAGCACAGAGACTAAAAGTTGTTTTAATGAAGAGGAGAAGAAAGAAGATATGAAGGCTACATAGGAGACTTTATATGGGGAAGATCTCTTCTTGATGATTAGTAACCATGTGTTAAACTGTCGTTCTCGAAAAACACTGCATATGTGAGGTGACAAGTGTAAGATAGCATTTCCATTATAGCCGTATAAACACTGAATCAAGAAAAGAGGGACTAGTACATGAATTATTTAGCAAAACATACCCTTTCCTAACACAGTGAAGCCACCTTCATCAGTACCTGTACTCCTGAAGTAACTGCTAATTATATATCAAGATAAGTTTTTTTTTTTTAAGGACTCACTGTTGATAAAGCTTTATACATATTGGAAGTAATCAAAGGATGACATTTGATGTACTGTGGTTTGAATTTCAGCGGATGAAGAATTTGACGAGCTATGCTTTGAATTTGGTTTGGAACTTGATGAAATTGTAAGTAATTGTTTTTATTTCTATACTTCAAAAGCAATGACAGTGTATATAAAGGAATCTTGTACCACCTTTGATAATAACTGAGAAAAAAATTTCTACCATAAACTTTCATGAGTTTCAGTCTATTTCATCAAACGCAAGCCTTGTTTAGGTTTTTTTTTAAAAAAAAAAGACCCCTAAGCTATGGTGTATGTAATACAATCTAGCTGCTAGTCTCCTATAACATTTTCTCCTTAAGTCTTTATTATCCTGTCCTGTAAATGGCTTGGTCTTACAATGAAATCTCAGGGCATTATATATCCTGGATGTTTCTTCCCAAATTCTCAATACCCTGTGAATGGGATATCAGGAAATGAACTATGCACATATTTCTAGAAGACCTCTAAAATATTGACAGTAACACTGAGTTACAGACTGTATTTCAGCTTTGTTATTTTTAATTAGTAACAGTAAAAGTCTCCAATTTTTGGGATTTTAAAATACTCAGAAACTGTTGGCAACCAATCCATCATGCTTCCATTCTGGCTTCCATTCTGCACCCCGTCAATATGTTGCTAGTGCAACTGGTATCAACTTAATAGTGTGTCAGTGAGTAAGTGGTAGAATAACTGCTTTTGGAGTTTCTGTTTATAAAATGGAGGCCTTTCATTAATTTATAATTCCACTTAAGTCTGCTTATAGTTCCACTTAAGTCTGCTTAAGAAAATATTTGTAAAGAACTGTGATATTCCAATGCATAATTGGAGAAAACAGTTGCTATGAATATGTAGTATTAGGTACATATTGCAAACAGGAACATCAAGCATGTTTCTTAGTTTGTAGCAAGAAAGATTTCATAGTGATGCAAACTGAGTACTGCTTGGAGCTTTTTTTATCACAAGCTCAAATCCTATGCACAGTTGCCAGAAGAAAATTGTTTGGACTCAGGGATATATTCTTGGTAGTCATGTTTAGGATTGTGCTATCATATGACACAGTGGCTTGAGCTGATTCAGATTGGGTTGATTCTGATTGGTATATGTTTTTAATTTTAACAAGTTAAGTTTGAACTATTTCTGGAGTTGACTGTGAATATATGTATGAGGGCATATTAAGCTCGTATTTCCTAGTTCCTATATTTTCTAAATGTATAGGTTTTCTGAGATGCCTTTTCTGTAAAATATTTTTGTTTTTCATTTCAGACTTCTGAGAAGGACATAATAAGCAAAGAGAAAGGTGATAGAAAAGCAGAGGGTGCATCAGAAGTCATTCTTTATAAAATTGATGTTCCTGCTAATCGCTATGATCTTCTTTGCTTGGAAGGTCTAGTCAGAGGTCTTCAAGTCTTTAAAGAGAGGTAATGTGATATTTGGAAATAATATTATTTTTATATATTTACTTAACTGTGTCAGTCACTGACTTTCTGCTTGGCAATCAGAGGAAGCACTTAAATTTGTTTGAGCCAGAGTGGACTTTTACACATGTGATCTGCATAAAGTGATGTGATCTACACAAAATGATCTGCACTTCTTTGGAATGGGAGTGTTCACTGTTTAGAATACAACTGTGTGGAATGCTGATATGTATATTTTTTAGTAAACAAAGTGCAGGTTTACGGAGGTCATAAGGGTTTTAAAAATATGAAATGAAACAATGTATTTAAGATATTCAATACTGTCCTTGTGTATACACTTTGGTGGGATCTCATGGGAAGGTGGCAAACAGACTTTAGTGCATTGGTTCAGGAAGGGATGTGTATCAATTCTATTTTTATGTCTGTAAAACTGTCATTTAATGTGAAAAGATAATCTTAGTCCCACTGGCTGCGGTCATCCAGAGGACCTTCTGTTCAATGACCTGCCAAAAGAGACTTGACAGCAAAATATGCTGTCCAGATTCAAAAAAAGTACCAAAGACTATCTCTTCCAGCAGGCTTATTCAGTTTATTTTTAATCATACTTTTAACTGTACTTTTAATCATATTTGTATTTTAATTGTTTTTTAATTATGATATATTTTAATTGTGAGATATTTGAATTTTGAACGGTTTTGTGTTTTTAATGTATTTTAGCTATACTTTGTCTTGAATTGCATCTGTGTTGTACCTCACCTCGAGCCTTGGGGAGGGGCAGGTAACAAAAAATTATTATTATTGTTGTTGTTGTTATTCTTTTAGAATACGAGCCCCAAGATACAAAAAGATTGTGCCACCTAGTGGTGAAATTCAAAGACTTATTATCACAGAAGAGGTAAATCTGAATTGTGTCTTGGCTTGAGATATAGGTCGTACAATAAATATTAGTCACAGTCATTGCCCTAGAGTGGAGATGGAGTGGAGTGGAGATGGCTACACATCAGCTTATTAACAAAGTGTGGTTACTGACAAATGAAATGTCCATGTGCTGTTTCTTTAGATATTCTAAACAGCGATTATTTGATTTCAATAAAAATAAGTGCTGTAGTTTCCAGTTCATAGTGTATTCTCAAGATTATACTGGTAAAAATCATATTTATCATACTATTGAAATACTGTGTGCCTGTTATATATGTGGGCGTTCTGTTCCAGGAACCCCTGTATAAAACAAAAGCAGAGTGTTGTGTTCAGTTGTAGTCAATGGATGCAACATGTGCACAGCCACAGCAGTGCAGGCACGTGCCTGTCATGCCCATTAATTATAATGGGATGGATGCTTTGTGTGACCTTACATTTGTGTGTGGAGAGGTCATTTCAGAAGAGGGCACACTGTAAAGGGAATTCCTCACTTCTCTCAAAATCATATGTCTGGGTGTTTATATTTGGTAAAATATTAATTCTGGTTTGAGACGGCCAATAATAGGCAGTAATATCCAAACATCTGACTCTTGAATCTCGCAATAGCATTTACAGTACTGCTGTTGTGGGAGTAAAAGACCAGACATCTTATACAGTTCCTGTGTACTGTTTCAATGTGTGTTCCTCTTACCAAGCATCTTGTATGAGGAGGTTCTTAGACAGTGTTGAGAACTTGTTGGTAATTATGTTTTTTTTTTTATTAAATTAAACTAAGCCAAAAACCATTAGCCCGGTATTGGCAAGACAAAGACTGGAATCCAAAGAGTTGTTGAAACTCATTCGAGGTTCTTGAATTAACATAGTGAAATATTTGATTTCTAAAAATCTTTGAACAGCAGAACTCCTTGCTATACCACAATGTGTATTTGAAACTCTTTTGAGTTTTGAAAGTGGTATCTTGCATGGTACGAGTATAGGATTGGGGCAGAAGCTATTGGTTTTAATCATTCAAATCTAAAGCCTCATTGTGCTCAAAAACTGCAATCATGGTTCTTTATCTCCTAATCAAATGTTTCCTGCTTTATTGTAGAATTATTTTTATGTAACTGATTTAAAGTGAAGGTTTAAGAAATCTGTGCTTCGATTGCTTTTCAGTGACCATGTATGTGTGTATATATTTATATGTGCGTATGCTTGTATGTATATATATTACCAAGCTGTCTATAATTAAACCCCTTTGTAATGCAGACTATCCAAGTCCGTCCTTATGCTGTGGCTGCAGTTCTCCGCAATATTACTTTTAACAAAGATCGCTATGATAGCTTCATTGACTTACAAGAAAAATTACATCAGAATATATGCAGGTTAGTTGGCAGTAATCCATTTCATCATACAGTTGGGTTGATTACCTTAATAATCAAACCCAAAAAGTGTTTCGTAACAATGGTGATTTTGCATGTTCTTACATTTGATAAGGAAAATGTTTTTAAGCAGTGAATTGAGGTGTTTGCCATAGTATTTTAAAGCACTTCATTATATCTTATCATATTTGATGTATATTTTATTCTGTGCCCGCCTAGAGCTTTAATTGAATATAACTTAACGTTTCTGTAAAGATGCTGCATCAGTATTTTTTTTATCAGTACGTTGTTTAATGGAAGCATGGAACATGGGTGGAATCCGCATTCCTTATTCATCTTGTTTTCTTTTTAGGAAAAGATCATTAGTTGCAATTGGTACCCATGATCTAGATACAATTTGTGGACCCTTCACTTATACAGCTAAACCACCATCTGATATCAAATTTAAACCTTTAAATCAAGACAAGGAATACAGCGCTTCTGAAATCATGGATCTCTACAGGGTAAATGCCTTCAAAAGCAATAAGATATGTTTCCAGAAGGAATGCATGTGTTGTTGGAGGTACACTATAGGATCCTATCCTGCAACCTATGGCATCCTATGCTTTGTACTCAATGGGTTTTTGCTTATCATTCAGCTCACCATAACATATTGAAAACCACTTGCTAGGAACATTCAAAAGTAGTTCAGTATATGTGCGCTTACATGAACAGCATACGTTCTAGTGGATATTGGTAAATCTTTGTGTTTCTCTAGAGCTTTAGATTCTGACATTTTGCAGCAGCGTTGTCACAAAAAGAGCTGAGTCTTATGATAAGAACAATGTGACTTGTGGGAATTATGCTATAATAATAACCATCATCATCATCATTATCACATATAGGCTCGGTTCAAACACCACTAAGTTATAGTTTGCACTTCCGTATGTTTAGAGCTTTTGGTGCACCCAGCTTTTTCAGTTCATTCCTTACTCCAAGATGTTGCAGGCACTGGAGGCAGAGTGATAGCCATTATTATTGTGCCAAATAACAGTTGGCATAAATCTGAGTTTGCACCCAACATCATAGCCAGTCTTCCAATCAGAATTTGGCTTTATCTGAAGGGTGCTGGTCCATGCAGAACCTTAGCAGGTATAGATCTAGTAAGAGCCTGGTTGAGAGACACTCCCCTAGCCTTTTATGTCTGTCTTTAAGCACCTTAGAAAGAAACCAAGAAATAAATGTAAGAATATTAATAACAGCTTGCTTTAAAAAAACAACAGCTAAGCCTTGCTAACTTTGGTTTTTCATGACGTTTGGACTGAGCTCTTCTTTGTTGTCATAATTATAAAAGTCACCTGTTAGTACTTTGCCACTGACAGTTGACACCATAAATTCTTCTTCCAGTGTGTGTGATAACCCTTTACATACTTATGTTATATATGCTATAGACATGATGCAGTGTGAATTGTTGTGAACCTGGGAAAAAGAAGCAAGGGAGGAAAGGAGTTAGAATGTATATAATTTGTTATAGAAAACCAGTTTAAAACTTACTAGTATAACAATGCATCAGTAGTTTTGTGGAGAACAGAGGCAGAATTTTTTGTCCTATAAAAGAAGCACTCAGAACGCCACTCCTAATTATTTGCTGCATCCTAAATCCATTTTTTTACTTCCAGTTAGAACAGACTGTTGAATCAATGGAACTTATATGAGTTGCTTTGTCAAGTTCCCACTGATTCACTTGATTTGCTCAAATTGGAACTAATAATTGGATTTTGGCTTGTGATTCTTTACACCTTCATTTTCTACATGCAAATTCTTACACAGTTATCTTATTTGCTGTGGAGTAACAATGTCTGCATGGGATGGATGAGTTTCTCTTTTTTTCTTTTCTTTCTTTCTTTCTCTCTCTCTCTCTCTCTCTCTCTCTCTCTCTCTCTCTCTCTCTTTTAAAGAGAATGGCCAGTGTATCACTGTAGGTTTCTGAAGTGAAATTATGCTGACAGGAACAAGGAATAAGGTTAATCTGACTAATGAATTGAACAAGATTGCATGGATGTAACAACAAAGCTGTTCACAATACAGTATCTTTTTTTTATGAAAAATTAAAGCATCAACCTTATGTTTTCTTGCAATAATGTCTGAAGAAAGAAATGCAAACCTTTATTTATGCTTTATTTTTTTCAGACTGACAGCCATCTTAGACATTACCTACATATTATTGAAAATGAACCACTGTACCCAGTTATCTATGATAGCAATGGTGTTGTTCTGTCCATGCCACCAATAATTAATGGTATGATTGTTCTTAGTTCCTTTTGAGTTAATTTGCTCCTTCTTATCTTTCCCAATAAAGTATAAGATTCTGCTGCACCTCAGATCTTACTGTTGTACTACATAATCAACAAACATTGTTCTCATTGAAAAGGTTTTGTTGCTATCTCAATCTAATCATATTTGTTAGCTTAACAGTATGGACTGGGGTGGGCAACATGTAGCCTACAGTCTGAATGCAGTTCCCCAAGGCCTCTCCATAAATCCAACCTCCCCCCCCCCACAGTGCCTTCCTACTCCATTGACTTCTCATTTACTTTGTGGTTGAGAAAATGTCCAGGAGAGGCAAAAAGGCATAGCAAAATTGCCCGCTCTTGTGCCTGAGGGCATTTCAATTAATTTTTTAAAGGATAAATTCTTGGAGCATGGTAGGGGGTGTGTGGGACTATGGCAGAGCAATTTGTTGTTTCTGTGTACCTTCAGGTCATTTCTGACTTAGGGTGATCCTGTCATGGGGTTTTCTTGGCTAGATTTGTTTAGAGGGAGTTTGCCTTTGCCTTCCTCTGAGGCTGACGGTTTCCGAGGCTGAGCAGGTGATTTAAACACTGGTTTCCAAAGTTATAGTCCAGTGCTTAAATCTCAGCCCTCTAAAACCCAGCAGTTGCCCACCCTGATATAAACATATCTCATATATTAAAAAGACATCTTCCAAGGAAAGAGTGATTTTTTTTCCATTTTAAAGAGTAATTTCGGCAGCTGTCATTTCACAATCTTCAGGAAAAAGTGCATGCTTAACAAGAACAACAACAAAACCAGTAGTAAAATTGAAGGATCAAGAGGCAGAGTGTAACCTGTCAGATGTGCAATTTCCTTAAATAGGTTAAAAATCACACTGGCATTAGATCTGGAATAATATGTTGCAAAACTCCCTTCATATGAAAGGAAAACTTTAACAAAATCTTTAAAAATGTTTGTAAAATAATAAATGAATGGTATATGAAATTAGCAGACACACCGAGCTTTTAGAAACTCTTTGCTCCCACCCCAGTGCTTCTTCCCTCCTTCCAACACACCCACTTACGTGCTTTTTTCTCTTCCCTCAAATCCTCCCCCTCCTCCAAATGGTATTTCCTACCACTCTTTTTCCCCCTGGAACCAGCTGCTCTGCTTACCCACCCAGCTTCTCTTTCTTTGTCTCTTATGCATCCACCCAGGTGATCCTACCTTCCCAGGATACCAGTGGTCTTTCTTCCCTCTGATGTTTCCTTATTCATTGGTCATCTCTCTCTCTCATGCTTGTTCAATTTTTAATGCTGTTTATTCCCCTCCTCCTTTACCAGGTAGCAGGACTTTTTCTGCTTACCAACTTTTGGGAGCATTCAGGGGTTTTTCAAAGAGAAGCAGCAGCCAAGTCCAGGATGTTGCTTTCATTGCTATGTGTCTAGCCCATGTGGAGCTGACTAAAGGCTCCCTGAAGAAATGAGTGTCCCAACTGTAACTGCTGTTTCATCTCTATGGAGGGTTAAGGGAATCTGCCAAGTAATGACTGAAGATGATGCTGTGAGGTGTAGACAAATTTAAATTAACTAAGACTAAATTAAATTAAACTTAATAAAATGAAATCAAGTTTTAGGTATTTAAGTTTCACTCACTTGGATATATGATAGAGACCAACATACATGTTCAGTCTCTTTTGTTATTTTAAATAAATCTGTTGGGGTTTCTTACAGGAACAACATGTTATTTTGTCTCTATATAAATTCTCTGAAATCCAACTGGGGTGAAATACTAGTGGAATTTAATTAATAATTTCTATGTATGTATTTATTTCCTCATTGTAGTCTTCTTAACTTTTACCAAACTTTTTTGTCCCAGGCATGGATACTACCAACAAGACCTTATTCTTTGATTGTTATTGTAGTAAATTACCATACATGTGGATAATCTTGGACTGGGCTTACTTACTTAACAGCATCTACATGATGTTCAGTCTCTTGAGTTAAACACCAAGTGGCATATTCTAAACATACATTTTGGGGATTAGTCGTTAACACCCATTAGTTCCTGGGATAGCGCTGTCTGCATGTTTTTAAGAAAACAAAACAACCCCCCCCCAAAAAAACCCACCACCAGTTTGGCCTAAATACAACTGAACTTGTGTTATTAATTTTGCATTATGATTTTGTTATTTTTTTCTGCAGGATGTAAAGTTCTAACTAAATGCAGTAATGTTTTTTTTAAAAATAGTTTTCTGGTTAACATATTTCACCCTTCCCCACTTTCCCAGGTCATCTATCTCAAAAGCTGTGTATGTAACTTTACACAGCTGGGTTTTCATGGGCTTTTCTTCCTGAGAGAAGCTTACTATGCCATCTAGAAACTGAACACTACAGTGCTCCTGGAACTAAGGGAAAGTTTTTGCAAACATCCTTTTACACCATGTGAGCAGCTGTGCTCAGGCGGAAGCAAGAAGCCCTCCTGGACACCTGCAGGCTCTTGTCCGTTTCTAAAAATCCTCTTTGGATCCTAGCCCAGATGCATATTTCTTACATTGTCTCATCAGTCCTGCAAATAACTCTGACTCTTGACCCTCAGTGGAAGTGCTGTTTACGCAGTAGAAGGATTTATGATGTGACCCATGTTTTAAATAAAAGAGCAACATATGAAACGTTAAACAACATTAGATAATTGTGTTTGTCTTTTCTAGGAGAGCATACCAAAATAAGCCTGAACACTAAAAATGTGTTCATTGAATGTACAGCTACAGATCTTACCAAGGTAAATCAACTTGATAGAGAAACAAAATGTCGAACAAAGTGTAGTTCTGACTTGCAAAATAAAATGAAAATAATGCCCCATAGAAGTTAGTCTTAATAACTTCCATTCTTTAAATATCAAAGATGCTACCTCAGAAAAATGGAGAGGTGAGTTCAAATTGACGTTGTGTAAAAGGAACTCGTTTTTCATGCCACTTGATCATAGGATTGATTTGATGGACTCCAAAAATGGACTAACTTTAATCTTTTTCAGAATTTAAATTATTATTATTACCAATGATTCTTATAGATCAGTGGTTCTCAACCTGTGGGTCCCCAGATGTTCGTGGACTTCAGCTCCCAGAAGCCCCAGCCACTATGGTCAATGCTCAGGGCTTCTGGGAGCTGAAGTCCACGAACATCTGGGGACCCACAGGTTGAGAACCACTGTTATAGATGATAGTCACTCAAAGCTTTGGTCTTCCAGCAGCTTTGGTATACATTCCTCATCTTGGAGGAGAAAAATTGGTGGGACTGGCTCATGTGCCTTTCCCTTCTCTCTTTTTTTTGGGGGGAGGGAGAGTTGTTATTTCTGAAAGCTATTAGAATAGCTAAATATTTCCTTGTGAATGAACGTTGTAGTCTTATGTTTTCAAAGTATGTCACTTATATTAATCCAATATTGTCTATCTCTAAGGCAAAAATTGTCCTTGATATCCTTGTCACAATGTTCAGTGAATACTGTCAGAAGGCATTCACGTGAGTTAGTATGATTTTTATTTTTTTATTTTTTTTATTTATTGATGCTAATATATACATGCTTTCTCTATCCTGCACTTTAAACATGTTTGCATGTTTTTTTTCCCTTAGTGTTGAAGCAGCTGAAGTAACTTATCCCAATGGAAAAAGCCACATCTTTCCAGTGAGTATTTGCAGAAGTGACAGAAACATCATTGATAAAGAACATGCTTTTAGGGACCCACATTTTAAAAGGAGGACTATTGCAGTTGTCAGTATATTATGATACCAAGGCATGGATGATTGAGGTCAGATCTTTATCTGAGAAGTTACTACTGTTGCAAAAAGTACAACTAGAGAATCCAACAGTCAAGAGTGGTTCTGTTCTAATAGCCTTTTAGCAAAGAGTCCATAATAGGTAGAACTGGAAGTCCTTCAGAGCTATGCTGTCTTATCATCATAATCTCTGTATTGTTTCCTCTAGTCTGTTGCTGAGGTAAGATATTCATTCCAGAATTGAACTGCTATTCTGGAATTAGTTGAAAATGCATCATGGCATGTTGTACAGCAGATGTGGACAAACTGCTAGGACAAATAACGAGGACAACCTGTTTCCTTGATTGCTGTCATTTTTGGCTGGTTGTCCAGAGAGGAGACGCAGTTAGATTTCAGCTGCAATGTATTATTAATGCATCTCTTAGGTAGGGAAGTTTTCCATCTTGTTTAAAAGAAGTGCTTGTATGACCTCTTCTAAAGAAGCCCTCATTGGACTCTCTCAACTTGAACAACTATAGACCAGTATCAAACCATCCTTTTTTTGGGCAGTGTGATTGAGAGGGCACTTACCGTCCACCTCCAAGCAGTCTTGGATGATACAAGTTTTCTAGACCCATTTCAAACTGGCTTCAGAGCAGGATACCGAACTGAGACCTCTGTGATTGCCTTACTGGATGATCTTTGCCTAAACATCGATAGGGGGAATGTGTCCTTTTTGGTACTTTTGAACCTCTCAGTGACATTTGATACCGTTAACCATTACATCCTTCTGGAATGATTGAGTGGTTTGGGAATCAGGGGTGCTGTGCTTCAGTGGTTCCTCTTGGGTAGGTTCCAAATGGTGGTGTTTGGGGACAGCTGCTCAAGAAAGGATCTGTTACGTGAGATAGCACAAGGTGCCATTCTGTCTCCAGTGTTATTTAACATGTACATGAAACCACTGGTAGAGATCATCCAGAAGCATGAGTCAGGCTGCTTTTAGTATGGAAGTGACACCCAAATACACTTCTCCATGCCTTCAAAAATAGCATTAGCTAAGGATAGTGTGTCTCCTCTGAATGAATGCCTGAAGAAGATAATGGGCTGGATAAGGAAAAACAAACTGAGGGAGGTGCTTATTGTTAAGAGTCCCAGCCTGGAGTTGAAAGTGGGTCACCCAGTCCTGAATGGGGTCAGACTTTCCCTGAAAGACTGCATTTGCAGCTTGGGGATGCTTCTGGATCCCTTGCTCCAAATGACAGCTCAGATAGAGATGACAGCCACGGGTGCTTACTATCACTTTTGGCTGATACGCCAGCTGTTCCCCTTCCTAGACCTGGAAGACCTAAAGATCATAGTGTACATACTAGCTCATGACTGGACTTCTGCAGTGTGCTATACATTGGACTACCTCTCTTTCATGTTAAGAAACTTCGATTAGTGTAAAATATGGCCAGATTGGTTACTGGTGCACGTAGGAGTGATCTTACTGCATCTATATTAAAATCACTCCACTGGCTGCCAGTTAGTTTCTGGGCAAGGTACAAAGTGTTGGTTGTTACCTTTAAAGCCCTGTATGGCTTGGGTCCAGACTACCTACAAGATTGCCTTCTTCCACTCTTCTGGGGGACATTTACTTCAGTCAGCCAGGATCAGGCTGGCAACTGTTAACCAGCTGACTTGCTCAGCTGCTCCCAAATTGTAGAATGATCTACTAGAAGAGGTCTGACAGCTGGCTACACTGTCTGCATTTAAAACAACATTAAAGACTAATCTCTTCTAGCAAATGATTTTTAAACTATGAGTTTTTACATTTTGAATTGATGTTAATATGTATGCTTTTTTTAACTGATGTGCTTTGAACTCATTTTGTATCTTTAATTGGTGTCTGTGTTTTTAACTTGTGTTATGTGTTTATTTGTTGCTGTATTTTAATCTGTTGTTCCCCACCTCAATCTATAGAGTGAAGTGGGTCAGAAATAATAATACTGTGACAACAATACAACTATGTGATTATGATTATGAATATGATCATGATTTTTATTGGTCCGGCTGTAGTGCTCAAGACCTGGATGATTTTTTGATGCAGGTAGATATTAAACAGCATCAGGGGCAAGAAGGGCCCATGTTGATCAAACAGCTGTCAGAGAATAATTCATGGCCAAGTATATCTTTACTGTGTACAGCGTTCTCACACATTAAGATATTCTTGTATCTTAATGTCTTACAGCAGAGAACAGGATTGGCCAAGGTGCTGCATGTGAAAGATATATTTGTTTGGTAGAGGTGCCAGGTTTGCAACTCTTCAATGATGATTGACCATCCCTTCCTTATTACTCAAAATCAGTGCAGCCCTGAGAAAGGAGAGACATCCCAGGAGTTCCTTATGGTGACACTGCTGAGGGCAGAAACATCTAATGCAGATATGCCTTTTGGGCATTCAATAGTAAGAGAAATGAGACAGACTTCATTTCCTAGTATTCTGCTAAATTGCAGCAATGGAGATGATTTCATCTGTAATAAATGGATGATTTAGCAGAGAGAAGCTGAGGGTAACATCTTGATGCCTGACAGTCTGATGGCAGTCCCTGTATAGTGACAAGGTAACATGTAGAGAAAGGAGAAGCTTCTCAAAAGAGTCTTCTATGTTAGATTAAAATTATCTGGCTCTATGTAGAAGTGGTATAATTGGACTGTAGAGACTAGCTGTCATTGTGTGCCTTCAAGTTGGTTTTGACTAATGGCAGCCCTAAGGTTGACCTGTCACTGGGTTTTCTATGGACTGAGAGCGTGTGATGCACCCAAGGTCATCCAGTGATTTTTTCCCCCATAACCAAGCGGGAATCAAACCCTGATCCCTGGGTACATAATCCAGTGCTGAAACCAATACACTATGCTGACTCTGTAGAGACTAGAGACCTCTCCATGTCACAGTTTAGTGGTTACATGCTGGGAGAGTTTAAAAAGGAAAAATTGTGGCTTTTTAATTTTGCCCACAGATGATTGACATGTTGTTTTCAAATAGTTATGCCAACGTGTCTCACAGTGACTGTAGCAGAATTGCTAAGAACACTCATGTTTAAAATGTGGCATACCCTGATTACCACCTTTTAGGACTGAATAATGAGGCATTATTCTATTATGCAAACAAATTTTGATGTTGAGAAGAAGAGAGGAGGAGATACATAGACTTGTATTAAAACCTTTTCTCCTTCTTTATAGGAGCTGCCGTATCGTCGTGAAAAGATAAAACCTGAGATAATGAACAAGAAAATAGGAATCTGGTATGTTAAATCTCTCTACTTTCTTTAAAAAGTGCACCCATAATAATGTTCATAGCATCTGCGCCACATTTCTGATGCATGTTGTGTTCAGTTTTGGGCATATGTTAAAAATAGGCAGAGACTGGTTCTCTGCCAAACCATACAGATTTATATTTTACTTATTTGTAAGGTTTCAACCCATTCCGTGGGAAATTCCCTTCAAAGGATCATGCAATTAAGTATTAAAGTACAATAAACCAGTAACAACAACAAAAAAGTATCAAATAGAATAAAAATGGCAGCAGAGCAAAACTGTTCTCTTATGTAGTTGAAAGAAAATGTGTTTGTTTAAGAGCCAAGAATGTGTGTGTGCTACAGGCTAGCTTACTATCATGATGGGGATACCAAATGCCACTGTGCCAGCTGCTGCTACAGACAGCTTCTACTCCCATGATTAAGTTGTTAGTCTTCATGGCTAGTTTTTAACTAATAAGTACAGTAGCTCCAGAGGCATGTTTTATAGTGCTGTTCCAATGAAGTATTTAACTATGCTGCCAAGAAAATTATAGCAATGCTGTCAAGGAATCTTTTGTCTCACTCTATCAGTCAGCTCTGATTTAAAGAACTATAATTTCTTATCCTTCAGCACACAGAGGCAGGCCCATGTAATTTTACCCAGCCATGCTCCAGCTGAAAGCATTAGTCTGTAGAAGGAGGGCATTCTTCGTACTTAAAGGCATTGCTGACTTTTTTGCTGCTTATGGAGCAAGCCATTGGTCTAGATCCAGCTGACCAGTTGCGTGGAAAGCGCAGGCCAATTTTGGCCTCCAGCCCCGCCTTCCCACAGGGTGCACAGATGTTGCTGGAAACGGGTATTTTGGAGGGGTTGGGTGTTCAGGGAGTGAAAAAATCTAAACTGGTGTGTTTGCAAGCAGTTTTCTGCCATTGGGTGAAATCACCCCAATGGCAGAAAACCCCAGTTTTTTTAAATTTTCTGGAGATGTCGCAGGAGGGGCTTGGGGCCATGAAATTGGAGTTGAAAACTAGGCCACAGCATTTTGAGCTCTGATGAGCATCCTGTTTTGCAGTCTACTATCTACAGTTTATACTATACTCTTTTACAGTATAGTGACATCGGAGAGTAGACCTAGTGAAATCAGTTGTGAAATTGTAAGTCAACACTTAAGTAAATTCCATGGTTTCAATGGGTCTGCTCTAATTGGGATTACCTGTAGGATCAGGGGGTGGTCTGTTACTTTGTCTCAGGGTCTGGGCATGTTAGATGGGATCCTTTCTTCCCTGGGGGACTAATGATGTTGCCATTAGAGTATTTAGTTATTGGTGGCTGTGTGGCTTTATTATATTTCACCCTGTTCAGTTGTACCATATGTTGCACCATAAAATCCATTATCAATCTCTTTCCTGCAAAGAGCAGAATGAAAAGGATGGGATTACCAGAAAATATTATCTAGTAAGAACCCTACTTTGAAAGAGGGCATAGTGTACAGCTTATGTCATATAATTATTAGTTTATTCCATGTGCTGAGTGTGCACACACATGCTGAAATTGAAGCCTTTGTACATACCATGGTTCCTGTTATCAAAGTATATGTACTTGCCCAAATCACTCTGTCTCATCTTCTCTTTAGCTACCTTCCTAATTCTTCTTCTCATTTCCCCCCTGTCTTTCTAGTAGTATTATCACTTCAGCTGTTTTAAACTACAAGCCATTTCTTTAGGACAGGATGTGCTTTGTGAGCCCTTCAGAAGGTCCCTTCCTTTTTCTCCCTTGCCCACAGAAAACCTAGCAAGTTTATAAGATTGTGCATGAAATGTTCTTCAGGTCACAACTCCTCAAATGCATAGTTTTAACAGATGAAAACCAACCTTTCTTTTGAGTGAGGACATTTTTATTACTCCAAGATCTCTCCTGTTATCACTTTAGTGTTGAAGAATTCCTGTCAGCTGTACATTAAGGGCATACATGTTGGCTGAAGCAAGAGTGAGATGAAGCTAGGATGCTTGCTGAAGTTGATGTTTGAAAATTGTAAACCAAGTTTTTTTTTCTGATTTAAATGGTCTTCTGAACTAAATGTGCACCAAACATCAGAAGGTTCAAGAATGTCTTTTTGGAGACAACTATTCTATTTCCTGGTTTGGTTTGTGGGGGAATTGCACCTCTTTTGGAGTGACAGCACTTAATCACTGGACATGAAAGGCGGTGGCTTCAGAAGGGTACCATGTGATATTTTTTTCTTTAAAAAATTGCTCTTGCTTTTGTTTTAGTGAGACTCCATCAAGCCTTGCAAAGCTGCTCACCAGGATGTGTTTGAAGTCACACGTCATAGGGAATGGGAACAATATAGAGGTTGAAATCCCTCCTACCAGAGCTGACATTATCCATGCATGTGATATCATAGAAGACGCAGCAATAGCGTATGGCTATAATAACATTCAGATGACTATCCCGAAAACATACACCATAGCTAATCAAGTAAGATTGCACCTTTGAGTAAACAGTCTGTATTGTCAGTTTGAAGACTAGAAGTATGCCAGAAGGGTTGTGAGACACAGTTTTGTAAGAATTAAAACAATATTCTGTCATGTCTTGTAGCAAGGGGAATTTACCAAAGCAAGGATACAAAACAGATGCCCTATTGATCTGAGAAACTCAAAAGACCTGCGCTAGATGGGCTTTAAAAAAAAAATAAGAAAAGAAACAAAGTTTAAACCTGGAGGCTGTATTAAATCTCTGAATGGGAATTGCATTTCCTTTGTAAAAAGACCAGATGTAGCTAGCTGAAATTACCTTCTTTTAGGCCATACAAGCAGTCATCTCCATGATTTCTTTTTAATTCATTGAACTGAAAGATTTAAAAATGTTTCTTTCCCTTCTAGTTTCCCCTCAATAAGCTCACAGAACTTCTGAGACAAGACCTGGCAGCAGCAGGCTTTACCGAAGCTCTGACTTTTGCTCTGGTGCGTGTAAAAAAAGGTGTATTAATGGAGGTTAAGGCATCGATGGAGGAAACTTACCATCTTGCCAGGATGCAAACCCCAGCAGAGTTTTGTGGTGATACTGTCAGGTTCTGATTTGTTGATGTGTTGGTACAGACTTATTATATGATCCATGCTGGTAATAGAACATAGCAATTGCTTTGGTTCTTGAGCAATAATGACCAACATGACTGACCATATGCTTCCTTGTTATCTTCTCTCAATCTAGTCTACTCAGCAAGCAGGGGAAAGCAACAATAAGGGTCTTTGGGGGTAGGTACTCTTTGGCATTGGCTTCAGCAACAAGGTGTTCACATATTCTTGCAGTACTGAGCCTGAGTACAAAAAATGTTTTTCGTAAGATATTCCTGAGACTGCCAGCCTTACTTTTTCTGTCAAAGAAGTTAGAACTCCACTGATAGCTCTTGCTGTCTCCTGAACAGAAAATAACCTCTTGCACCAAATTCTGTGTATATTCTGATTTTTCTAATTTGGGTACCATTATGAATGAGACATTAGAAGAGGAGGGAGCAGGAAACAGTTCCTTCTGTTTTGCATGAGAGGGCAGTCTTTGCCACTTTGAAAAAGGCAGTTATGGACTCTGAATGATAATAACAGAGCTGATTTACAGTAATTTCAATCTAGTTCTTAGACCTGATTTTATCCTGTTCACTCTGATGAATGAACTTTGTTGGAAAAAGCAGGAAATATAACCTTTTTTTCTGGTTCTCACCTGGTATCCTGGATGAAGTACAGGTTGAGTAGTTCTGCTCCTCCATGCATGACTGATGATGTTGGGGGACTATAGCTTGGCTGAATTTTACTGTGGATTATCTCAGTGTTTGGTCTTGTTATCATGTTTCCCTTTTTCTTTAATATCTAATGAAACTGCTGAAAGCCATTGTGGTATGTGAAATGCAGTGCCATGAATACATTGATGGCATGTGGCTCTGCTTATTTTCGCTGGGAGCATTCAGAGGGCAGAGTGTTGCAGATGGTGCTTAGCCTGGAAGAGGCTAAATGAATTGAAACTCAGTCCAGACAGTTCATCTGTCTAGGAGAGTGGGCTTCATTGTGTTTAAGATGGGGTTTCACTCACCTTAACGGCTTACAGTTAGGGATGCTGTTGCATCTAGCACTGCCCACTGAGACCCTGGTAGTATTCATGGAGCTGCGTGCCTTCTTTAAACTTTAGCTTCAGGGACAGAGGGAACTGTCTCTGTTAATCTTTGTTCTTATGTACTCTATGCAGTATACATGGGCCTTCCTTTGAAGATTTCTCAGGTTCTGGTTAGTTAGTACAAAATTCAGCTGTGTCTGGTTATAAGATCCCTCTGTGTATATTCCCAATACATGCCATTCTTGTGGGTGTTATAAAAGGAATGTATCAACTTGACATATCTGTGCTTCTACATAATCTTGCTGCTTTGTTCAGTATATATAATTTGGTGAAGACTGGCATAAGCCTTCTGCTTAGCTTAGCTTAATCTTCTAAGCAACTGAGAGTTGTACCATTAGGAATCATCTTGATTTTTTTCTCTAAAAATGACACAGATATATAAAGCTTATTTTTAATGTCTTGTACTTATTGTAGGGCTACAGGTTAAATTTAGTATTATTTTGATGCTGGGGTGTTATAAAAACTGTATTATTAAATGGTGGATTTTTAAATTGCCCAAGAAAGTATAGTCTGCATTGATAAGGTATTTAGAAAATATGTTCTTTGGATATTGTCCAGTACATACCAATAAAGCACAACCGTACAGTGTTAAATAATATCTGTCACTGTAGCACTCAAGCTAATATACTGGAAGAGGGAGGGTCTTGGAGCTTCTTCTAAAAGTTACTTTTGCACTGATGATATAATTAATATTACTGAATTAAATTCAATTTTTTGTTTCCCCCACCACCACCACCCTAATATTAGTGTTCCCAGGAAGACATTGCCAGTAAATTGGGGGTTGACATCTCAGCAACAAAAGCTGTACATATAGCAAATCCAAAAACAGCAGAGTTTCAGGTAAGAATGATAAACTCAAATTCACTTTAACATGTAAAACTTCACATTTCCCTGAAAATTTAAACAAAATGTAATGCAAGAAAAAACTTTGATTTTGATGGCATTTAAGTTTAATTGAGGTATAAATTACTTTGCCATCTTAACCTATGGAACTAGTTTGATGGAGAGACTTGGGACTTAGCAGAGATTCCCCTTTTGCAGGCCTCCACAGTAGAGAGGATCTCTGGGGTTGCTGGCTGAGGAGGCTCAGTCAGCAATCTCAGTCCGCCTGCTGGGAGCTCAGCAGGCAGAAAAGTGTATCAGGTATTTCTCTTTCTGCGTAGGAGGAGTCCCACAAATGTAATGTTTTCAAGGCAGGCTGGTGGTGCTTTGGAATCCACTTTATTCAAAGCCTCACATACACAGTCTCTTAAACCTTTCATCTGTTCTAGCCTAGAGGTAGTGTGGTGGAGGGGTGAAATTTACCCACATTGCTTCCAAGGGCAGATTTTTTTTAAAAAAGATAACCTGCTTTGTTGGAGGAGGAAAAGACCCCCATATACACATACCTCCTGTGAGGCATGAGTTAACAGGAATGTGGATCAAGTAGTAGAGTTCCTCTGTTACTCTACACACTTCTCCCCACTTAGAGTTGTTTGATTTTTGATGTGAAGGCCACTCAAAGGGTTTGTCTTTTCATTTTTATATTTGTTATATTATTCTTAATGTATGGCTTAAATTCTAAGAATCTTTTATGATACCTCCCATCATTGGTCTGTTCTCCAGTTTCATTGAATTTTTCACCGGCACAAGATATTTAAGACAATTCATAGAGAGCAGTTTTCCAATCCAGTACTGTAAATTTTGGGCTGTGCTGGAGAACTGAAAAGTACTGAGAAATAAATGGTGAAATTAGCATATTTGCTGTGAATGTTGATATCCCACTCTTGCCTGTGTTGACATAGCTATCAGCTGCAAATGTTCTTGGATGCGAAGTTTCCTATGTAAAGTTTCCTTTGTGACCTACAGGTGGCACGTACTACCCTCTTGCCTGGCCTCCTGAAAACTGTTGCAGCTAATAGGAAAATGCCTTTACCCCTGAAACTCTTCGAAATTTCTGACATTGTAGTGAAAGATTCCACTAAGGGTAAGATGATTTCACTGATACCTTAAAATATCAAGGGTATCAGAGAATCCACCATTAGTACAGCACACATTTGTGGAGGGTTCCTGTAGGCTTGTTAGAGGCTCATTTTTCTTTTACCTGTGCTCGCCATGGATGCACCCAAACTAGGCGGTTGAAGGGATTCAGAAGTCTTGGTATGCCTCCTGTATCCTGATTCAGCCCTTCCCATATTGCAACTTGCACCAAGGGTTTAAAGGTCAAGCACAATGCACCCATGCCTCTGCTTAGATATAGGAGGAGAAGTGGTATCTCTAATGTCTGGAAATCATCTACTAGAGGGCACTATTCTTTATGTTAAAACTAGATTGTACTCCAAATTTGATAGGGTTTTAGGATATTTGTAGTCAGTTGATTCCTTTCTTTTCACTAAGTGAAAATGATTTTTATGGAATTAGTTTCTTTTGAAGTACACAGTTTTGCTCTGATCTGTTAAAATATATGACAGTATGGAACTTTCAGGCTAGTTAATTTTCTGCACCTGATTGGTTAAAGAGCTCCTTTGTGAGATCTTTTTGTAGCAGCATTCTTAAAAGAATTGATTCTGAGGGAGGGAATTTCTGAAACTCCTAAAAAGCAGTAGTTTAAAGCCAATGTGGTATAGTGGTGTTAGCACTGGACTGCAACTCTGGAGACCAGGGTTTGAATCCCTTCTCAGCCATGGAACCCCCTGGATGACTTTGAGCAAGTCATATTCTCTTAGCCTCAGATGAAAGCAAAGGCAAACTCCCTCTGAAATCTTGCCAAGAAAACAAGTTCACCTTAGGGATGCCATAAGTTGGAAATGACTTGAAGGCACACAACAGCATCACATCCAGCATCACATTTAGTGGAGCAAAACAGTGCGCCTTACTCTGGCCTAGAGGTAGTGTGATGAAATTTACCCCCACTGCTTTCAGTTGGAGGCTTTTCCAATTGTACAAGAAGTGGTGCATTTATTCTTTTGGGATTTTTAAAGCACATGGTCGCTTGTGCATATGATTCTGTGACCAGTTGCACAACTGGAAGCTGTGTTGGATCCCCCTCTTGTACATAGTCCAGAACTAGGTGTCTGTGAGCACATCATTTGCACTAGTGGAAAGATGACATTAAGACACAAACCAGTACTTCTCCTATTGTAGCGTAATGATATTTTCTGAGTTGGCATGTTACCATACATATACAACATTAAGAATATTTTATGACACTCCATTGATAGTGATACATTGTTATTCCACAAATTTTGGAAGAATGCAAATAATTTTCCCAGCAAGCTTTAACCAGTATTCATTTGTTGGGTTTACTACTTTAAGGTTCCTGGGCTTTAGTGACATATTAACCGGTGAGACATTTAAATCTAATCAAGATGTCCAGTTTTTGGGTTGATAAATAGCATGGTCAATATGTAGCCCTCCAGGTGTTGCTGAACTCCATAACCCAGCGGTGCTGACCAGTGTAGCTATGGTGAGGAATGATGACAATTAAAATCTAACAACACCTAAATACCAAAGTTACTGAAGCCTGGCTTATAGCTGAACATAATTTTCATGGGAACAAATAGACCTGAACTCACTTAGCTTAAATGAACTTGAGGTAAACTAGATGGTAGACCTGCAAATCTGCATGCCTGAGCCCAAATTTACCCTCACTTAACATCAAGGAAGTGGGTTTGGATACATTACTTTTTTGAGTAACAACTGCATTTGGTGTTATAGTTCAAAAAGGTAGCTTTTCTAAGCTTGGAATTGATTTTAACAGCAAAAAATATACGTAAGTGCCTGGTGCTAAACTCTCTCTTTTCAGGCACTTTGGCTTCAGCTAGACACCAACAGTAGAAGGTAACCCATTGAGCGGGAGTGAGGAAGCACTTAGGTAGAAAGGCTGCAGGGAGATATGCTGAATGTAGTGAGATGTTTCTTCACTTTGCTTTTATTTATTTTTTATGTTTATCTTATTTTAAATTTCAGTTTAATCTTAATGAATTTTTAGACAATGGATAAGCATTGTTAACACTGGGGACACACAGACAGTAATAATATATGAAAGATATACATATATAATATATGAAAGATATGCTCTTTAAAAATGTGTCTTGTGCTTTTTTTCTTGCTAGAGGGCAGCATATACCAGTTTAATTTTTCATTGTATTTTCTTGTCTTATGAAAAGCCAGCTATCTGTCCTGTAAATTGCATTTAACAGTATCTTTAGACAGCACTTTGAAGTCTCTACAGTGCATACGTAATTTATGCTAACATACTTGGCAGTTCTGTTCTTTGAAAAATAGAACAAAATTATTTTATGGAGTGATGCAATAGGTTTCTAGTTAATTGGGAAAAGGTGACTCTTGCCCCTAAAAATTTAGCTTAGCTTTGGCAATAAATTTTCTTTGTGATGTGTGTAATGAATGTACTTCATTATCAAATGTAGTATTCCAAACCTATGTGTTGTAATTTTGCAGGACAGACCACATCTCTATTTTAGCTTAAGGCCCAGACTTCTCACTGTGAAGTCGATAGATCTATGACTGGACAGTGCAGGTGTCTGGAAGAACTCTACTCTAGAACTTTTTTTAAAAAAAATGTGAGCAGGCAGGATATTTAATTGTGAGCTATCATGAATTTTCTGAAGTGATACTGTATAAACTAAAGGATTACTACTCCAGTAAAAGCTCTAAGCCTCAAGGGAGGGCTTTTCTAAAAATTTTAAGTAAAATTGCTACATTGTCTATTTTATTGTAAATCTACAAACATACCAAAAGATAGAGGAAAATAAGCATTGATACTAGACAGGACTTAAAGCTGGAAATGCCCTTAAAAAACAGCCTTTGCAAAGGGGTTGACAATTTGGGCTTTCTTTTTCTTCAGATGTTGGTGCAAGAAACCACAGGCATCTCTGTGCCATCTACTATAACAGAAACCCTGGTTTTGAAGTAATTCATGGACTGCTGGATAGAGTTATGCAGCTCCTGGATGTCCCACTAAGTAAAGAGAATGGATATTACATAAAAGCAACTGAAGGTAACAAAAACTTAGATATTGGCCGTGGCCTTAACTGCTTATGTGAGATAAAAACGCAAATATATCCTTCAAAATTAAGGGCAGTGTTCTGATTCGTTCTTAGATAATGATCTTTGGCCATTTCCGCACTACACTCATATAGTGCTATTATTCCACTTTCCAAGGCCCCTCCCTAAACGGCAAACCCCAGGATTCCATAGAATGTTGAAAGTGGAATAATAGCACTATAAGAGTGTAGTACAGAAACAGCCTTTGTCTTTAGCTTTACCATTGCCTCACTTTCAGTGCCTTTTAAACTAATGCTCTGATTGCTCCAGTCTTTCCCTGTACTACAGCATACCCCAGACCACAATATGATCTAGAGATTCTTTTGCTATTACTCCTAGTTTACCTCAAACAAAATCTTGAATGGTGAAGCCTCTGTACTGACTATATGCAAAAGCCTCTGTACTGACTGTATGCAAAAGCAATTATTTCCAATTACTTGGAGATACCAGCTTGCAGACAGGTGAAAGAAATGTTACAGAAGAGGACATTTTATTCTTTCTAGCCCTGTGTATTTCTTACAGTCTCTCTTGAGAAGTTTTGGGAGTGTTCTTAAACAATTAGGGAGGGGTGCACTTACCTTCTGAGAGAGGAGGAAATAGTTTAGAATAGGGCAGAAGCACCTTATATATAAGATTCTTTCTGCTTGCACAACTTAAGATCCATGACAGTGTGTCATTCTTGGGTTGGAAGTGACCTTGCTAACAATGCAGATGCCTCCTATTTTGCCATCAGGATCTCTGCACTGCTGTTTCTACAACTTTTGTGGTAGCATCTTAGATGTTGGTGAAACATAGCTGTTACTTATTTTGTGCCATGTGGCTGGGAAATTTAAGGAGTTGCATGCCAAATGGGCAATAATATGAGGCCATCAGAGAGACATGTAGTAGTTTGAGTGCTAGACTAGGACTCTGGGAGTCCAGGGTTCAAATCCTTGCACTGCCGTGGAAACAGACTGAGTAATTATGGCAAGCTACATTCTCTCAGCCTAGGAAGAAGGCAATGGCAACCCTTCACTCTGAATAAATCTTGCCTAGATAAACTCCTATGATATGGTCACCATCAGTCAGAGTCAGCTTGAAGGCACGTAACAACTACCACTACCACTTTACAATTAAAAAGCATAAGAACAAGGGTCATTAATATGCCTTCTTTGAGAATATATTTCTCTGTTCTGAAAGAGTGAGCTAATATCCTACCTATATGGTTGTGAAGCAAGCATTAAAATTGTGCTATAAATCAGTATAAGGATGTACATTTCTATGGTTTCTATAGTTCTGTCAACGTACGTGTTGTAAGTATGTGCATCAAATTACTTACTTCAGTTTAGGAAGCCTGAGTCAACCACTGTACATTTTTGATATAAAATGTTTGCTAAGATCTTTCTAATGATCCAAGTCATTTTAGAATTTAGATGGAGAAAGAAGTTGTTTGTTTGCTTTATGTTCATTCTTGTTCCATATGTGCAGACCATGGATATTAGGTCACCTTCTGTTCCACTAATACCTAAATATCCATTAAGTTAATCTTAGGGTCATAACCTTTTTACCCTTGTAGCAACACCTGTGCAAGAATTGCAGATGCTTGCAAATATGGGTGAAATTGTGATGTTCCCGAGGCCTTCGCACTAGTGTTCAGTGTAACTGGAGCCAAGTAATACACTGAAGGAAAAATTTAGCCCCAAGTGACCCCTGCTTATTGCTGAAGGTGCATTCTGGGACAATTCAAAATGTTTACTATCTGAAATTCAATACAGTCATGCAGACCTTTCCCTAATTTAGTTTCCCAAAGCTCTGTCTAAATGTTGGGTCCAGAGTGAATTAGTTATATTCTAGTCCCACTGGAATCAATGGCACAATTTAGTCAGTACTAAATCCCATTGATTCAGATGGAACTAAGTATGTCTAATTTAGTCTGGATCCATTTCAATGGTTAAATTGTTTGTCACCTTCTAAAATTATTCTTTTTTTCCCAAAAGTTGTAAAAGAAAAATTTTGTATTCAGATAACTCCCAGATAATTTCTGTTCTGTGTTACTTTGAAATACTTTTTCATGTACTATCTTGAAACTTAATACAGGGGCCCAAGACAGTGTTTACAGTCCAAACCATGCCACACCCCATAGCTAATATCTTCAGCTGAAAATAGCATTATTGATCTCAAGGGTTGGAGCAGAGTTCTCAGAGGGCCTAGAAGTGCCGTGGTACCCCCCACGGCTGCACACACGCTGCAGCTTGTATGTTTTCTGCCCTGGTTTGGCTTTACATGCATAAGCAACAATGAGCCTTGGGTTCATGCACTCTAAACTTCTTCCTTTATTCTGGGGCAGTTGTGAAGAAGCAACTAGGAGCATCTGCTTCCACCTCTAATTTGTGCTTGTTTCTGAAATCTGAGCTAGTTTGTTTAACAAACTAGAATCAACTCACATTTTGTGATCTTTGATTGTTTCAGTATGTAAGTTAACCAGAGTTCCGCCAAGTTGAGACATAGCAGAGAATTTAGGCCTTGACCATGAATTTATGGTCAAACCCACTGTGCTTAAGGAAAACAAGTAGATGTTTTTTTCTTCTCTAGTTGCAGGCCACCTGCTGTATTTTTCTGTTTCCTGGTTTTCATGTGTAAAATGCAGTACAGTTAAATTTATTCACACAGAATAGTACAGAAGTACTATTCCTTTATTCTTTTTATTAGATTCCACTCCCCCCCCTCACAGTTCTCAAAAAGTTTTAGTTGTACTTTCTTTAGGAACCTGAAGGCATTATGGCTTTTATAAGATCTTCCTCATACAGGTATGTAGCCATAGAGGAGACAAACCAGAGCATTTTTCCTGCCCAAGAATTCTGCTTCCGCAAGCATATTTTTACTTTGGTCCCCAGATTACTGATTTTACAGTCAAATACATTTTAAGTTCCAAGGAAAATAATATGAAATAACTTTTCAAAACCCCAACACTAGCACTTCACAAACTTACTAAACCATTGTCCTTGCACAAGGAAGTCTTTCCATGCAGGCATACTTGCTGCAAAACTGACATTTGGGGCATCTACAGGTGTGTGTGACAACTCATTGTGAGCTTTGACAATTGTTTCCTGACATATACAGGTGTTCAGTGCTTCATAAGAGAAGATTTTGAAAGCAGCTTATTTAAAGGCACTTCTAGTGGACATTTTGTTTGTAAGCGTGTAAGTGTGCAGAGAAGTCACAGCTTTACTGACACTTTGAGTCACTGTAATTGGATAACTTCCACAATAGTCACTGTTACTGAGTGTATAACAGTTGTTTTGCATGTGAAAAAGGATAGTATTTCAAATTAATTGGGGGATTTTTTTGAAGCTTTACAACATACTTTCTAATTAAATTGCATTACTTGTGCATTATTTTTGCCAAACCCTTCTGCCTCCCCTCGCCTGTGAAAATAGCCTCATTACACCTCTGGCCCTGTATGAGCATCATACTTACAGGCTCCTTACATTACCCAAATAATATAGATATGCTTCTAAGATGATCTGTTGAGAGAAAAATGTCTACTGATTTAAATCCTAACCTCTACTTCTTGACTTATTGGGTTGTTCAGTAAGTGTTCCTGCTTGATAATGTTCTACTCTACTCCTTTCTATTTCTAGCCTCCATTTATTTAATTGAAGGTGTGGTGCTGTGTGGAGAACACCAATGACAGTAAACTATAGTGACAGCTTTTCATTTAAGGTTTGGCTGGCAATCAGACAGTGATTACCTCAGCTGGAAAACGTGCTGCACATTTGCATTACCATAAATGAAAAACAACTCTCAGGAGTGCAAGATTAACTTTTCTGTAATGTATGAGAATCTCAATGTCATTTGGGACAAGCAGCTGGTCAGGCCCATGGATCAGGGTCTGAGCAACCATTGCAAGTGCAATTTCAGAGGTTTCACAGTGCAGTAACTTCTCTATTTGATTCATAAATTAGTATTATTTGTATCTGGTTTCTTGGCACTTTGAGAAATCCATAGGCAAAGCTAGTGGATGGTGTCCTGTATTTCTCTGTGCATTTTGCAGAACGGGAACGTGAATTCCCTCTCAGCTTTTCTGTTTCTAAATCACTCCCTTCACAGTATATTCCCTGCAAGTTCTTGTGGTGGCCCAGCAAGGTGGCAGCAGCTAATTGATTGCCAAGTCTACAAAACCTCTCAGATTACAAATTCTAAGATTGGCTATAAGATACTTGGCTGGAGAGGAATTGCTGCATCAAGCCATTTCTTCATGCCATTTTTTGGCATGTTGGGGATTAATAAGGTGTGTGAGAAGTGAAGCTGCCTTAAAAACAAAATAAAAAACCATGCTATAGTAATAGATTCTCCAAGAAGAAAAACCCAAACTGAAACATTTGTATTTGATTTGTCACACTCTGCTCCAAGATTTATAATGGCTGTTGCGTTACAAATGTGTTACAGGCTGTTTTAGTCAGGCATTATGCAAACTAAGTTAGTTAGTTTTCTGAGCTTTCTTTTAAAAGGGAAAAAAAATCTTTGTGCCAGTATCTAACATGTCTTAAAGCCTGACAAATGAACTGTTGAACTTTCTACATTTTGCAGTAACGTGAGATATTGGGACAACTGCAAGCTGGTGACCCGGTTCCAGCTGACATAAGGCCAAGTGTTTACAACAGGAATGGGTGATGTGGATTTCCAGATGTTTTTCCACTGCAACTCCCACCATTCCTTACTCTGCTGCCTAAGGCTGATGACAGCTGCAGTTTAGCAACATTGAGCCACACGTTCCCCATCCCCGGTTTAGCTGATATGTAAGGACGGTAAAGCCAGTCTGGTGTAGTGGTTTGAATGTTAGACCAGGTCTCTGGGAAACAAGGACTCAGATTCCTACTCGGCCATGGAAACCCATTGGGTGACTGTGGGCATGTCACACTCTCTCAGCCTCAGAGGAAGGCAGTGGCAAACGCCCTCTGAACGAATCTTCCCAAGAAAACCCAATAATAGTGTTACCTTTGGGTCACCACTAGTGGGAAATGGCTTGAAGACACACAACTGCTACATGTGTTTCTCTCACTCTGGTCAGAGGTGAGAGTATTAATTATTCGCAACTGGTTCCATCCTGTGATTTGAAACTCCACAATACAGGCACCTGGCTGAACAGTTCTGCATCTGGCTGGTACCTGGGTGGGAGACAGTCTGGAAACTCTAAACACATTGCACTTAGTTTTGTCATTGAAGTAAGGCAGGTATACTTTTTATTTGAAAACAAAAAACAACAAACAACTTAATCATTGAGAGAGACAGCTTCAGAAATTCTTATAAAGAGTTAGGTTTCAAAATCTTCTGTGAGTGTATTCTTTCTTGAATTTATTTTGATGTCCTGCAATTCACTCAGTTCTTCTACCACAGATCATTTTGAAAGGTTTCACAGGTACAGAGGAGTGCTAGACACAGATCAAACACTTTATTGTGTTAAGATTTAAAAAACCCTGTAATTTATTTTGATATGGTTTTGTAATGCTTCCTTTATGTGAGCCTTTGGCTCTTAATTCATGTGACAGATGAATTAATGGAGTATGTTGTGTTTTTATCTTTTTTCATTATGTTTTAAATACATTTTAAAACATTTTAATTTTGTGTTTTTCATACAATTGTTTAATTCTTTTTAACTTTTCTATTAATAATTTTTAAGCTGAACTTTAATTTGTTGTGTACCACCTTGGGTCCTGTGGCAGGGGAAAAGACAGATATAAAATAACTAAATGGATAAAAAACTGAAAGGGAGGAATGGTGCTGTTTGGCTTCAAATCAGTGCCAACTTATGGACACTCTATCATAAAGTTTTCTTTGAAGTTTACTATTGCTGCTTTCTAAGAGAGTCTGACTTGCCCAAGGTCACTCAATGGTGTTCCATGGCTGAGCAGGTATTCAGACCCTGATCTTCTGGATCTTTGTGCAGCACTCAAATCACTATACTGTGCTGGCTCACTGAAGTTAGTGTGTGGAAATTGGTGACAGGTTAGGGAACTGCTGTCTTTTTAGCTTCATTTGTGCTGCATTTGAGGTGGAGCAGTGCTGTGTCTGTGAACCCTACTGAAGAGAAGTCACTAGGTAGCTAGCACAGTTTCTATTAGTATCTTAGTAATTCTGAATATGAATTGAGTAGAATTCTGTACGGGAAGGAAGTAGAAACAAGGCTCTTGTTGTTGGGTTGATTGTTTTAGGTTCACAGTGTATGTAACTGTTGTCTAATCTCTTAGTGATAACCTGAATAAGTGGAAGGGACATTTGTAGATGTTAAAACAGCAAACAGTTAATGGAAGCATTGACCTGTTGCAGTTTGACTGATACATGGAAGTTATAACATGATTAACTTCCTTATCTATTTGAAGGAAGTTCCAACTCCAGAATGGGTTAACTAGATAATTATCCCTTTTCATCTTGCATCTGCATACCTGTCCAGACTATCACAGCTGTTCCACTGATTTATACATACAATAAGGAGTTTTTCTGTTTGATGTTCAGAAAGAGGATGTCAGGCTGCTGTTGAACTGGAGGATTAGGTTTACCTGTATTAAGACCTTCAGAGGCTATGAACTGTTTCGTTTCCAGCATAAGGTATTTACCTAGATCATGTTACTTGTTTGTCTGTAGTTGATAAACCTTCAGTCCACATCTTCTCTCCCTTTGGAGGAACAGTGTATTTCTAGTTCTAGTTTGGAAATTAAACAACAAAACAAAACAGTGCTTTTTTTCCATGAAAAGCCATATTTAATCAAGGACAAGATTATCTGTCATTCAGAATAACCAGCAAAGAGCATTGCTTTGTGCAGTGAGGGTAAGCAAATACTATTTACTTGAATGATTTAGCATACTATGAACATTTACCCTTTGATGTGAGAATAACAATAAACAAACCACAGTAAAACAGAAATGGAAGACATTGTATGTAATTCAGTGATTTTTTTTTAATAACATACAAGCATATTAACCTCCTATATCATTACGTATTTTTTGTACTTAAACTTCTGTTTTGAATTCAAACCTACAGATAAGTTTGTTTATAGATACATTAGCATTCACTATATTTCAGGGAATGGACCAGCAATTGAAGATATCTTTGTACAACCCAGACAACCACCAAAGAAAATGATGTTGGGTAGACTGACTGGTTTGTCACACATGACTGTAAATGTTTTAACTGTGTGTCATATTCCACTCAATATTTGTAGGTTGGGTTGCTCTATTTCATGTAGTCAGGGTGGAACAATTGTCTGAGTGTTGGACTAAGACTTGGAAGGCCAGGATTTGAATCTCCATTCAGCCAGGAAACAAAACCTGCTAAGTAACCTTGGACAAGCCACATTCTCTCAGCCTTAGAGGAAGGCAAGGGCAGACCTCATTGGAAAAAAAAATCTTCCCAAGAAAACCACATGAGAAGGTCACTATAATTCAGAGTTGAGTTGAAAGCACTTAGCAGGAGCAACAACAAAATGTGGAACTTATGGCTTGGAATTTCAGCCATTATTTTGGATAAGATGATCCCTTTCTCTCTGTTACATAAGTGTTGATCTCCTCTATTTATGCATTTATTTATTTTCAAACTACAGGAATGGAAGTGGTGTGATCTCTAAAGCTTCATCTAACTCTCTGATCTTACAGAATTCTTTTAATCTTTTTCTCACAAACATGGGAAGAAGGGTAGGAAGCTGAACAGAGAAAAGAAGCCATATGAAGTGTCTGAAAGCTAAGCACACAGAGAATTCAATAAACCCTTTGAAGGTCAATTAGGTAGAAAATGTGCTAAAGACCAGGTACTTCTTTGGATTAGTGACCAAGGAGTTATGGTCTGAGTAATCAAAGCACTCCTGCAGTCTCAGCACAAGGAAAATTATTGGTTCTTAGGGGCATAGTTTAAAAGCTGGAATAACAGAATTCTTTGAACCTCAAAGCATTTTACCGATCCCATTCTTACTACAACTGATTTTTGTTTCTTGCTTCTACATACAGTCTCTTGCATAGGAATCATTTTAGAACTTCTATTCCCGTACATGTGCATTTGCCTGAAGTCATTATGAACTGCACTGTGCCGTCATCTTTCTTTGCTACACTTTATAGAAATTATATCTCTTACTCTTCTCTTTAACATATACTTTGAGAGTTCTCAAGCTATAACAGTCTAGTATCTTAATTATATAGGCTTCCAAATAATGTTTAATTTATGAGCTTTATATCAAGTACTATTAATTTGATTTTTACATAAGTACTATTTTGTTTTCCTTATTTTATTTGTCACATTTTATCACTGCTGTGCAAAATGAGGCCCTCCAGATATTAAATCATAGCTCTAAATACCCCTCACATAGCTATGGCTAAAGTGAGTGGCAGTCTGACTTCTAGAGGGTTGTATAACCTTCCTCACCCCTGATTTCTGTGCTGCCCCATCACCAGTGTCCATTGGATGGCTTACAGTAAACTCAGATGCTAGTTAGAGATGCTTGTCTACAATTCATATTGTATGATCTTGAATGAACTCTTCTTCCCAGCCAGTAAATTTAGAATCTAGGTTTGAGTATCCTGGTGTTGGGGCACCAGAAAACCAAGGAGTTGGTTCAAAAACCTCTCAGTGTAGTTTGTAACATTTTTAAATTTAAGTGATGTTTGATCGAACTGTGCTTGTACATGTTCATGGGGTGTCTTCTTGTGTTCAGACACTTAAAGAATGAGTTTCTCTTCTGCTCTGACTGAAGAGCTCATATATTTTATCCAACCCCAGAGGCACATCTTCAAGCTGCAGCCACCCTCAGAAATGGAAACCGTACCTAGCTTTTGGGGGGGTTGGTGAGTGAGTAACGGAATATATTGCTAAAAGTAACCTGAGATTTGCACACTGAGTGATGGTTTGTTCAATCTATTGTGTGTATGTGTCTTCAAGTTGCCTGTAGACTCATGGTAACACCATGAATTTTATATGATTTTCTTAGGTGAAGAATTAGAGGTGGTTTTACCAGTTCTTTACTTTAAAATATAGCTTATACCAACTGGTATTCTTTAGTGGTCTCCCATATAAGTACTAACCAGGGCTGACCCTGATTAGCTTCCAAGGTCAGGCCAGATCTAGTGCCTTCAAGGTATTTAGACCCTTTGTTCAATCTGCAGTATACCTCCTGAGTGCAGCTGTAATTGGTGAGTGTCAACACTGTCCAGTCTAATTTTTGAATTTTCCTCTACACTCAAATTTTTGTTTTTTTGATGCAACTGATGATGAGTTTTGAAAAACCTGAAAGCTTATACCCTGTTGTGATATTTTGTTTGATCCCAATAAAGATATTGTCCAACTGTGGATTTTTAATCATGACCCAGCATGGCTACCTCTACTTGTTTGTTTTTAAGAAATGGCATACTTGCCAATCTTAGCTGATTGACTTGAACTGCAGTACTGTATATGTTTAAATGGCAGTGAATCCAATTTAATAGGTTAGTGACTAGCTTGAAACTTCACAACTTGAGGAAGTTTTAGATTTTCTCGCTTCTAATTTAGATTGTTGTGTGAGTGGTTTCTCTTAGTACATTAACACACTCTTTAATGGTAATCTACTTTTGGAAGAATAAAAGCTTACTCTCACTGGGATAATATTCCCTTTCCCCCCACTCTGAGGCCATTTCATGTTAGTATTTGAAAATAAAATCCTTATGAGGTCAATAATACCTGGCCTCTGATGAATTAAGGAGAATCCTATGAAGTGACAGAACAGTTCTGGGGCCTGTTTGCTAGCACTGAAAGGAGTTGAACATGCATCAGATGCACCTTAAACAGCATAAACAAATTGGCAACTTAATCCTATGCCCGCCACTTGCCTATAAATAATGCAGATGTGGCCACTCTGGTTTTGATGTAGGCTATGATATATATGTAATTATATTCTTGGTAAGCTGCCCAGAGAATGTGTTGATGGGCAGCTGTCTAAATAATCTTCAGGAGTGAATTCCATATATTTGCCTAGGCCACTTCCTGCTCTTTGTGGTTTGTTATGTAGAACTCTAGCATATTTGTCCATGCAAAACTCTCACAATCACTCAGTCGCTGGCAACATAAATAATGTGCATGTACTCTTTGTACCAGGGAAGAAGAGGTAGACTAGAACCATTCTTACTTCTAAGCTAGTGTTACCCTGTTCTCTGGGAGTCCTGGGAGGGACACCTAAATAACCAAACCATAAAACACAACCTTGGGGAAAATTAGCTGGAGCACTCACTTAAGCTAGCGAGAGGCAGGGTACCTTAGCAGGATCTTGCAACCCAGCATCTACGGGGTTAAGTCAGTCAAGGAGCCAGACGGGTTTAAAGTAATAAAAATGATGTTTTATTGAGTACAGACAAATATTAAAGACACCACAGTCATACAGATAACTAAGGAATCAGAGATTGAATTAGGGATAGGGATTTTCAGAGGGAAGTGGGTGATACAACACCTGTCTCGTCGTCCTGGACCTTAGGAGAGAAGCCGGGGATGCGGTGAAGAAGCTCAGCTCGATTAGCTGAGGGGAGCTCGCCAAACAAAATGGCAGCAAGGCGGGATGGAACTCTGGAGCGGGCCAAGCGATCTGAGGAAGATCTTGGAATCAGGGGTTTTTATAGGGTGAATTGTGACTGCAGGCTATGCCTTACTCGGGGGACAACAATGAGTTTTGGGTGTGAGACAATGTCTCGGAAAGGTCACAACTTCGCATGATGGAATCAGAGCTGAATTAACAATAGTGTAGCCAGCATGCAAATACACAGCACTTACCAGTGGATGGCACAACCTTTGTCCAGCAGCCTCCTCGGGGCAGGAGGCTTTTGTTAGTATCGCACATATGTAATGAGGTGTTTGCTGGAGAGGTCCCTGAAGCGACAAACCAGCTGTGTCTGGCCTGCCTGGGTGGAGAATGGAATGTCCAGCAATTATCGGCCATGCCTGTTTGCGTGCTTGTCCGGTGGCCTCGCAAACACGTGGAGCAAAGTGGCAGGGGAAAGCCGAATTATTGATATCAAAATGATACCTAGGGTGTCCCCAAGGAGGTCTAAACTGCAGTAACACTAGCCTTCCTGAGTTATTGACATGGAAAGAATTCACACTTGTACTATTTATGTTCAGATTTTTCTATTTAAAGTGGTAGAGATCCCTGCAGATTTTGTAGGATACTCCCGTTTTTCCTTTGGTATCTGTAGCAAAACCCTGATAGGGAAATATTTTTGAAGGGAGCCCCTCTGCTTTTCTTATACAGGAAAGGTTCTAAGGTGGTATGTGTTCAGCCTGTCTTTCTAGACTCTTCTCTAATTCCTTTTAGAAACCTGGCTTCACACTGTCAGATTTTGATAATGCAACATTTGAAATTCAACTAGTAGTTAGATTTGATTTTCTGCTTTAACATGCATTTTTCAAGAGAGAGCTTCTCTTCTGTGGTAAATCCCCTAAATTGGAGTGAAATGGACACATGTTGTTGAAATGCAGCTTCTTGCATTATGCTGTTTCCAGAAGTACATAGTTGAGATATGGTTTCCAGCTCCTCTGAGATAATTTCTGAGCCACTTTGTGTGGGATATGTCATGAAGGCTTTTGCTAATAGCTTTCTTTTTAAAAAAGTAGGTAACTTGGATTTGTTGCATTAATGCAACTATGTCTGAAACCAATGACTTCAGTAGCCCTGCTGTTTATGAGCTTTTGTCGAGGATTATGTGATACGGAGATGATTTTTTAAATAGTTGGGGCTGTACGTGACTCTGTGTTGTTACACAAGTGAAAAGTCTGCAACTGTGGCAATATGAGCTATAATATGGCCCTTGTTAAATCTAATGACAAACAGGCCCTTTTAAAAATAAGGCTAGCTGGTCATGCTAACTCCTTTGTTCTGGAATGGAGCATCTCTTGCAACTGAGGAGGTAAGTAGTCTGGCCTGAGTGCAAATGTTTAGAATACCTCTGAACTGTAATGAAGTAGTTTAAATAGATCTGATCTGGATTAAATATATGAATACATTTGGAAAATCATAAGGTAGTCCCAGCTTTTTGTTTCCACAAACTGATCCTCTGTATTGGGGCTGGGGATCCTGAAAGCTCTACATTTAGAGGTGGAGTTTAACTTCCATCAGCCCTCGCCAGCATGACCTGTGTTTATAGATAATGGGAGTTATAGTTCAAAACAGCTGATGCACCATCTATACTGTTGTGTTGTGCTGGTCTTTGGCTAATGCTGCTACTAATATTTATGTAGCAGCAGAAGGAGCTCTGACCGAAGGCCAAACCATGATTAATAGCAGTTTTGGGCCAAGCAGTAGTTAGCAGTTGGAGAAGGAGTTAAGGAGAAAGGTTAGATTAGCTGCCATAACTTTCATTCAAATAAAAATGTGTTGGAAAACTAATCACAGTTAACATGTGTTGCTTGTTGTTTTATTGTTAGATATTCTGAGAGGAAACAACAACTTCTGAGGTTATTTGGTGATCTTCAGGATTCTTTCACATCTTCAAATGATTGTACCTTAAGTATCAGTGTTCATCTATTGGCCTTTTGCTTCCTTCGCAATGTAAAATCTCCAGTTAACGGTCACACAATGTCTGCATAATAGTGAATTCCTATGAAAGAGCCGGCACATGGGAAAAAAGGAAGCATTAACATATGGCACAGTTTTCATAAGAATCCACCCCACTCCCCATATGGGAGCTGTGCCCATATGAAAACTTAGCTACATCAGATTTATATGGTAAAGTTCCTGTGTGGTGACTTTGTCATGACAAAAATAAGCACTGGCTGACTCTTAGTTTTATTAGTTTCAGTGAATTTGAATGGGAACATGAGAGAATTTAATGACAACTGGGGTATTAGTGCAAGACAGAGCCACTTCAGTTGCAGTGGGCTAAAGCTTTGTGTGTTTCTCTCCATTTAAGAATTGGCTGCCTGGCAGCTAGAAGCTTTATTTTCTTAATCATCGTCAATGTCCAGAAAACATAAGACATACTATTTTGTTTCATAATACATATAGCAGCTGCATTGCAGCATTGTTGTCTTGTAATGTCTGTTCTTTATCTATCCAGAGTCAGGGCTCCTGCCAAAACCTTGGTCATATCTATTTTGTGTGCCAGCTAAAGAGTTCCCCTCCTCCACCCACCCATTTGTATTGCTTTAGTGAAAATTGTTCACTAAAGAACTTTGGTTCTTGATCGTCTGTTCTTGTTTTCTCTAAGACACCACCATTATTCTCTCCCCTTTCATTTTAGACCCTGCATTTTTTCCTGGACGCTGTGCTGAGATCTTTGCCAAAAGACAGAGCATTGGGAACCTAGGAGTCCTTCACCCCGATGTCATCACCAAATTTGAACTCACCATGCCCTGCTCTGCACTAGAAATCACGATTGAGCCTTTCCTGTGAAATCCTGATGTCACCATCATCATTTTGCATTCGCAGCATCCCTACTTTTTAATGGACCAGATCAATCTTGTCTTGGTCTTTGATAAGAATGTTTCTTCAGTGCAATGAGGCTGGCTTCAGTAACAAAACAGGGGCAGCCATTAACCTTCTTAAAAAACTAAAACAAGAAGCTCAGTGTATTAGTATAGCTGTGTATTGGAATTAAACACATGATGTGTTTTCTAGGATCCAGAAGCTGACTTTCACTATTTCTTACTGCATGAAATAAGATAAATTTATTGTAACAAAAGTTGAGCCAATGTTAAAGAACTGAGTTCTTCCTCTGTCGGGGTTGCTATATGCTCTTCAATGGTTGAAACAGGTCAGGATACAGAAATATATATTCCTTCCAAAACTAGAGCAATTTTGTTAGCAACTTTCTACCATATGTATAGTTGTATGTCAGCTGCTTGCACTGTAAAATAAGGGATCAAAATAAAAGCAAAAAGGTCTGTATTAACCTATGTCTGGGCATAAGCTCCAGTGGGGAAAGCTGGTGATGTTGGCAGTATCTGGACTTCCTGGAAGAAGTCCTTTACTGTAGGGTCTATGTCCCATTATTCCATTTGAAAACAAAATGAAAAAGCCCTAGTGCTTGCACAAGGATAGGGGCCTCTTAAGAATAAGTCTGATTCTAGTCTTTTTCAAAGGGGGTAAATAAAGAATTAAGTATATGCAAATACTGGGCTAAATTTTCTGCTACAAAATTCTATTTACATATATGTTGCAAGTACATTATCTGACTTGCCATTAACAAGTTGCACCATCACAGCTGATTTATACAACTTGTCCTGTTAACACTGAGATTTTTGAGTTAGAGGATACCCTAAACTGCAGATTAAATCCACAGCTGAGAACCCAATAATGAGAACGCATGTGCCTTCTTATGGAGCAGCATCTGTGCTGTTTTCTGCATTCGAAAAGTCAGGTACTTACAAGCTATGCCATTTCAGTGGAAAAAGAGGCAAGCAGGGTTGCCTTTGAAACATTGTTTCACTGTTGCTGCGTGACCTGCTACCATTTGTCACAGTAGCCATTTGAAAGGACAGAGTAATGGAGTATAATTGTACGAGATGTGATTTGTTAGCTAGCAGAGTTTGCCAGCTTTTCTCTACTGTTTTTGTAGAAACGAGATGGTGTTATCTTTAAGAGCAAATTGACCAGCGTTATTTTCTTACCATAGTCCTAAGGAAAGTCAACAAACTTCTAATGAAAACTGCTGTGACCTACTGGCTTGTACATACCCCCTCAAATTGTCCGGCCTCCATCTGTGGTCCCTGGTTTCAGTGCCTTGTTTAAAATATTAACACTATCCTTACCTTACAGAACTTGTAGTGTTATAGAACTTGTTCACATTTGCAACAATGCCAGAATGTAAAGAACTTCAGTCCTCCAGATATTAAACTCTTATCAACTCCGGTTGCCAAGGCACAGAAATAACTGGAGTCATCAGCAAACTTCTAGAGGGCTACATATTTGTCATGCCCATATGTTAGGCCTAATGGGTGAGGAATGTGTGGTTCTCCAAATATTGTTGGACTGCATTCCAAATATCCCTTAACAATGTCTATGCTAGCTATGGCTGATGGGAATTATAGTCCAACAACATGCAGAGGGTCTTTGCCTAACCCAGCCTAAGAGCACAAGGCTCTAATTTCAAAGGGTAGTGTTATATGTTGTTTTTAAGCAGTTCATGCTTAGTTGAGTTATGGCAATTACTGGTTGTGAAACACCTATTTTGGTATCGGCATTAACAAAACTGTAGCATGAAAACATGAATACAAAATGCTGCTCTTCCCCAGGAGTAGGCATACATACACACACAGACACATGACAAAATAAGCTTTAATAAAAGCGCTTCTGGAAATGTTTAAAGTTTAGATAATGCCAGAGATAGAATACACTTCACATATTTCACAACTTAAAAGTTAAATGATACAAAAATAGAAGTTTTGCAGGTGGTTGTTTATAAATGTGAACCCATAAAAATGTGCATAAAACAGAACAAGCTACGTGCAGCGTGGAAAAAACAGTTTTGCAGATAACAAAAGTTAAAGCTAAACCCAAACTGAAAGGCTGATGCACAGTTAAGAAATCCATTTGCAATATATTTTCCTGAGACTGAATTAGACATCATTTTTGTATACACATGCTCTCATGCTCCAAGATGAAATGACAACAGGGAATTATTGGGTGATAGATGGGAGGGACTGCTTAACATCTTCCATGCAAATACTACCTCTTCTCAGTGTCACCTCTGATACCTAGGTACCGATGGAGAGGGAAGGAGAAGTGTATACCTTTCCTATTCACCAGCCTTCCTCCATCAAGTATCAATACAATCACTTAAAGGGACTGTGATGTTAGGAGCCCCCATGCTTCCCTTGTATTGTCTGATTGTGCCCTGAGGATTTTCTGTTTTGACATGAGAACTTCATGGGTTTCAGGTCTTCTGCCTTCATGCAACCCATACATTACAGAACACGTGCATTATCCAAAGCGTTGTGGATGTTCAAAAGTTAAGGAGCAGGAATCCATCTAGCGTTTATTAAAACCTAGTGCAATAGTGAAGTTTCTCCCTTCTTAAATGGCTATAAGGTATGGAGATTTGGGGTTTGTGTGTGGGGTGGTTGTGTTTAAGTTACATCAATATCTAGATGCCAGCTAATTCACAGTGCTGCAAGAGCATTTGATTTCATATTGTGCTGTTTACTTCCTTACGGAAATTATCTATGGAAAGCTGCAGCTTTGTAGCAATTTATCAATATGCTTAGAGTAGTGGTGCTCTTTTGTATTTTTAAAATTTTAGTTGGAATCGTACTCATATGTCATTCCAGTCCAAAACCCCAAATACAGAGAAGTTCTCTGAAAAGCTGTCAAAGAAAAGGCTACCATGGTTTCTGAGTTCTTGTGTCAAGCTTCATCTGCAAAAGGAAGCATCAGTTTGCTCAGAAATGACTCATGACAAGGAGGACACAAAGATCTAGCACTCACAGGCGAAAAAGAACTTTAAGTCTATAATCACATTTTTCCTTGTGCTTCATTTCTCAATCGCTTATAAATCACAGCTTTTAACAGTCTGAGCAATTCAAGAGAGCTGTCCCTTGTTACATGATGCCAAAGCTTGAAAGCTGTACCACAGCAAAGCTTTAGTAGCTAAAGATTTTGTATGGAAGCACTGACAAACTTCCAACACTGAGGTTAAGAACTGTCAAGTAGCTGAATTATATTGCATCTGCTGACAGAAGATATTAAAGCTAAAAGTGGAGAATGCTCTGTCCAAGAGTACCACATTTAAGTCGAGATCAGTTTCATTCAAAAGCCTGACAGAAGATTCAAGGCAACAGCTTGGCTCATCTTGGAAAAACCATATAAATGCTTGCTACAGAAAAATGCTACCTTTGGGTAACCTGGCCATTACATCACTCATTTAGCACAATTACCATCTCCCAAGTTGGAAAGGATTTTAATACACGGAGTGATTAAAACTGATAGCTCTCTTTGCTGAATATTCCTGAGACGGCAGCCAACACTTCTTGCATGTTTTCCCTGAACTACTGGATTTTGGGCAAGAATCAGCCAAAAATGTGCTCTTGAATTGGCCAGAATATTTTGGTCCCTCCCTCCCCAAATTTTTTTCTTTACCATTTTAAGTGAATTGAAGGGGCTACTAGCTGAGTAACTGGGCTCTTAGCCGAAGCCAACCCCACAAACAATTTTGGCCAGGATTATACACTGCAGTCAACAGTGCATAACTTTACATATCTATAACTATGTAGCTGGGGCTCAAGAAAACTCTGTCACAGTGGATTGTGAAGATGATTGCAACGCAACAGCTAGAAAGCCCTGATGCACTGATCATCAGCATCATCAACAAGCACTGATACAGCTTGGGGCATGATGCAAGTTAGTCACCCTTGTATCTTTGTGCAATGGGTAATATCATGGCAGGCCCTTGGTGCAACTGCTCAGATCTCTTTCCCATACATATAAGGCCACTTACGTCAATACAAATCCCCAGCAGAATGCCAGCCATAAACTTTAGTAAGCACGCAAACTTTCATGTTTATACCAGATGCTTTAAATCTGTATAACAGGGACCAATGTTTCCCTTTTTCTCTTTCATGTCTGATGAAGAACTTGTGTCATTCATAAGGCACATTCTGTTTCAGCATAGAGTACATCTAAAATTTGCTGATAACAACTGATCTTTATCCTCCTCAGCCTCTTCTGCCAATTGAAAAATACTGAAAACCACTGTGATCTCTTTTTCAGCTATGTGCAGGAAAAGCAGTCTGAAATTTTCATCTCTAACCTGTGCACCACAAGCCATGCAGTGTCTTTTCCTTTCTTCAGTTGTTGGCAATATTGTTGTGAAACATAAGCTTCCCTTTGGACTCTGTATTACAACACTGCTGGGATGTGAGTCCTACGCACATCTATATGTATACTTTCTTACTGACCAGGCACCACTGCAGACTCCTGTAGAACAGTTGGGCTGCTTGGCTGCTATATTCAACTCATAACAAACAAAATTGGCTTTGATACTCACACACAGAATTGAACTGGCGAAGGGAAAAAACTCAGAACTAAAGTCTTATGCGGATTCACAGGTAGAGTGATAGCTAAAGTCAGTGTCCCTGTAACACTTCACCCTCTAAGTACTACAAGGTGAAAATATTTTATGTTTAGGAAGCTCACCAAACCACTTGAGCTGGAAAGGAAGGGCAGAAGCTGCTAATGATCTCCCCACAGAATAGAAGACCACTAAGAAGGTCCCTTCTGATCTCTCGTATTAACTTTAAAGCTATGCAAAAAGGCAGCACATTTTTCTGCTGAAGTCTCTACCCTTCCTTGCACACCTCTTTTTATTGCGTCCCACGATCTGGGTTATTTCCTAAAAAGAAATGCATAGCATTCAATTTAAACCCAAAAACCTATGCAGTAGCGGCACAAGCACTGTAGCACTCAGGCCAATGGAGGAATATGTTATAAATTTGTAAGGCACTTCTATGTTGATTTGTTGCTTGGCTCCACAATCATCTGTAGACACTTCATACCAAAAATAAAGTAACTTCAGAGCTACATTTTTAATGATCTGTCGAGTGACCAGCAGCACGCCAATTCCCACCAGAAACCGTGAAAGCGCCATCAAAAGCATTTCACTGGTGAGAGAAGAAACACTCCTTGAAATAGCTTCAGGCAAAGTGTTTGAGATGTATTGGTGGTTTATCCAGAATCCTATAACTGATCCAGCTCCAGCTCCCAGAACCGTGGTGGTGTCTGCTCTAGTAGGACTATAGTAATCTAGTTTGGGGTAGTGGTAGCACAAGAAGAGAGGCACAAGAATGATGAACGCAGGACACAAGGGACTGGTTACCATCAGGTGATCAATGATGTCCCAGACAGGATACACAAGAGCGGTTAATAGTGCTGAGATCAGACTTCCAACAATCACATCCTGGAAAGATATAAGGGACAAGAAGATGATGTTAGATACACAACATGTTCTCATCTGCATTGCAAGAGGGGTGGACAACTGGCCCAGGGTTAGGGGCTACTTTAAAGGTTAACCACATGCAATAAGACTGCATTTTTTGTTTGTTTGTGCTTTTTTAACTTTTTAAAACCTATTTATTTATTTAGCAGGAGGCATTTCTGGTAGATATAATAAGTGCAGAAATATCTTTACTGTTTAAAAATCATTACATTTCTGAGTGATACAAATTAAAGTGACCCCAACATTCACACTTAATTAATTTTTATTTCATTTAGTATTACATGTTGTATTATTCATTGTTAAATGGAGTACTAAACAAATAAAATCATCTCAAACTCTTTCCAATTATACTATTATAATGAATTTTCCTAGTATTTAATAATGTGTTTGCCTTCAAGCTATCTGTTGACTTACAGCAACTCTGTGGATTTCCTAGGGTTTTCTTAGGCAAGAAATACTCAGAAGTAATTTTGCTAGTTCCTTTCTCTGAAATAAAGCCTACAGCATCTGCTATTCATTGACAGTCTCCCATCCAAGTACTAACCAGAACTGAACCTGCTTAGCTTCCAAGATCAGATAGGATCTAATGCTTTTACTATACATCACCTTAATTATTTAAAAGAGGCAGCATGTTGTAGTGGTTTGAATTTTGGACCAGGACATCAAGAGGCCAGGTTTTGAATCCCCACTTCGCCATTGGAACTAACTTGACAGACTTTGGGAAAGTTGTCCTTTCTCAAACTCAGAAGAAACACTGGCAGACCTCATCTTGCCATGAAAAAACCTGTGATAGGTTTGCCTTAGGGTCTGTGTAAGTCGGAAATGACTTGAAGGCACACAACAATAACAACATTTAAAATTCTTTAAAGAACCGAATATTTATCACATTCAACCCTCCACATTTGCTGGAGTTGGCATGCAGGACTCCTACAAAAGTGGAAAAAATCACAAATATCAAAACAGTTGTGTGTGAGAAGAGGGCTAGGGCATGGTGGCAAGAATGGGCACCCAGGGTCCAAACCAGGACAGAAAAAGGAGAAGGAAAAGAGGTGGGTCAGATGATGGCCCTATAGTTCCTCTCTCATACCCATCTCCTTCCTTGGGTGTGTGTGGGAGCATCGGAAGCGGGTTTATGGTGCTGAGAAATCAAGCTGTGAGCTGTCCTTAGCTGTCCAGGCAGGGGCTAGTGGAGGAGGAAAAGGACCAAGGGCAGGTTTTTAAAGGGCTGTGTGGCCTGACTAGACTGCCAAGAGAGGTTCCCCTGGAAAAGAAGTGCCTGAGATGGAAGGGCAGGGGTTGGAGAAACTTGCAAACAATCAAAATTGCAAAAGTCAAACCCACAGATGTGGAGGGCTGATTGTACTTAATATGACTATAGTCAAAATGATAGCAACTAGGGCATATGGTACTGCCTAAGACAGTGATTGCAGGACTCAGCATTCAGTGTTCTTTGCTAGTTCTCCCAGAAGCAAGAATGCTGAAATGATTTTTGTGGATTTCTAGGACCTGGTAAGATCATTAACTGGAGCTGGTTACAGGAAGCATACAACACCCCAGCTGCGACAGGTCCACTGGCTGCCGATCTGTTTCCGGGCACAATTCAAAGTGCTGGTGATGACCTTTAAAGTCCTACATGGCTCAGGTCCAGGTTATTTGAAGGACCATCCCCTCCCCTACAAACCAGTCCGGGCGCTGAGATCTACAGGAGAGGCCCTTCTCTCAGTCGCACCACCCTCACAGATGCATTTGGTGGGAACACAGGAGAGGGCCTTCTCAGTGGCTGCTCCCAGGCTCTGGAACTCCCTGCCCAAAGAGGTTAGACTGGCACCCTCCCTGCCTACCTTCAGGAAACAGTTAAAAACATTCCTCTTCCAGCAGGCATTTTATATGTAATTTCTATCACTGCGGGTCATTTTAACTATTTAATTGATATTTTAATGCTGTTTTTATATGTATTTTAATGTTTTAATTATTATTGTAGTTTAATTTTTGTTTTAACTTTTGTATGTTATAGTTTTTAATTATGTTTCTTTTAATGGCTGCAAGCCACTTCAAGTCCCCTCGGGGAGAAAGGTGGGATAAAAATGATGATGATGATGATGATGATGATGATACCCTTTGGATGCTTGCTTGGAAACTGTTGGATATTTAAGTCCTTGTGTCACAACCAATGTATGTTACATATTCACATCCCACTCCATTCTTTTGGAATTTTGATGATTATAATGCCAACTGAGCAAAAGCCAAAAAGACTTAAATAGTTCTACATTAATCATAACTTCCAGTGATGGCCATCTTCTGTAATGTTGCAAGCTTCTTCTCATTATCTGGTGCTGTTTATTTCTTGTATTCCAGAGAATCCAGACAACTTTTCTCCCAAACTACTTTGAATTCCTGCATTTCTCCATTGGCTTCCAATTTTAAAAAGTTCCTGGGTTTACAGTAGTTCTTAAAGCTTTTATCACATATCAGGATTTTCAGGGGCTAAACTGACCTCACATTATTGCCTTAATTTGATTTACAACTGCGGTTTTTGATGGCAATTATGGAATCCTTCTTCTTTGTGAAATGTCTCACCCATTACCTTCATTCTATTCTGATAGTATCTTCCAGACTCCAAAATCACAGTTTCCAGAGCATAGAAACACTGCTTTTTTGGACTACAACTCCCCAAATCCCTGGGAGTTTGGGGGAGTTGTCATATAAAAAGTTATTTTTCCAAGCTCTGAAAAGTTCGTCTTTGGATTTCTTTTGAGAGAGAAGGGGGGCAGAAAAGAGTACACAGGGATTGTAAGGACCCTCACATAATTATTGATCCTATTTCAAACATTATCCAAAACATTTTTTAAATTTATACCCCACCTTTCTCATGACAGCAGGATTCAAAGTGGTTAACAAGATTAAAACAGAACAAATTAAATCATCTGTAAAAGTATAAATATATTTTTTTAAAAATAATTAAACCATTTATAAAGTTAAAACAACTAAATGTTAAAAATATTAATATTACAAATATTACATACATTAAAATACATTAATATTATACCACCCTAAAGGAAAGCTGCGCAGCATCATGAGCTCACATCCAGTCAAAACGTGACAGCACAAAGAGTCTTAACCTGCTGTTGTGAGAGTAAGGATGGGGCCATCCTAGCCTCTCTTGCGGGGACTTCTAAAATCTGAGAGCAGCCACCAAGAAGGCCCTCCCATGTTTCTACCAAACACACCTGAGAAGGTAGTGGGAGAGAAAGGAAGGTCTCTCTGGATGATCTTAAAGTTCCCCTGGGCTCATGAAGGGAGATACAATCCTTAAAATAACCTGGACCAAAGCTATCTAGGGCTTTATAGGTCAAAATCAGCACTCTGAATTGTGCCAGGAAAAAGACCAGCAGCCAGTGCAGCTGAGGCAACAAGGGAGTTGCACACTCCCAGTTAACAAGCTGGTCCAACTGTAGTTTCTGAGCATTTTTTTAAAGGCACCAGCAAGTAGAGCGCATTATGGTAGTCCAAATCTATCTAACCAACGCATGTACCACCATGTCCAAATTGATTGCAGTTAGCATACTAGTTTTAATGGCACAAAAGCACTCCTGATTTACTGCTGAAACCTGGGCTGGCAGGCTCAGCGCTGAGTCTAGGAATGCTCCCCAAACTGCGAACTTGTGTCTTCAGGGGGATGTAACCCCATCTAACACATGCCAAATCCCTATCCCCAGATCTCTTTTGATTGACCTGGAGCACCTCTGTCTTATCAGGATTAAGCTTCGATTTGATTGCTCTCATTCAGTCCATTACAGCAGTCAGACACTGATTTGGCACAGAAACAGCCTCCTTGGAATTAGGTGGCATGTCTTTGAATACTAGTTGCAGGCAGGAATTACAAATGGGTGGGTGTTATGATACTCATATCCTACTTGTGGTTTTCTCAGATATGTCTTGGTAGCCACTGCAGGAAAAGAATGCTGGACTAAACAAGTCTGATCCACCAGGGCCCTTCTTATGTTCTTAAATTAACAAGAACAGCATGGATACATCAGTAATTGCAGCTCTTGCCAGGTTTTCACGCTAGACCTATCTTAGCTACCCTTATGGCCTTCAGATATGTTGAATTACAATTTCAGATTGATGTGATTTTAGTCCAGTATAGCTGCAAGGCATCAAGTTGAGGAAGGGAATTCTAGATGGTACAGGAGGATCAAACACTTCTCTTACGGTCCTTGTTTCATGCTGCTAATACTAGAGAAAGGCACTGTCTGTCTATCATAAAGAAGGCAAGGGGTGAACCTGTCTGGACAACTGGACAGCAGGAGAAGAAGCACATGTAGCCATCATTTGAAATGCAAGGACAAATGTCTAGGTTACCTGGGGAACCATTTTTAAAGATCTGAAGGGTTATCACGAAGATGATGGAGTGATGCTGCTCCAGAGAATAGGACACAAACCAATGCATTAAAAATTGCAAGACAAGAGATTCCAACTAAACACTAAAAACAATTTCCTGATGATGAACATTGTACAACAGTGGAATAATTACTTTGGATGGCAGTGCAATCCCTTTCACTGGAATTTTTTTAAACAAAGATTAGATGGCCACTTCCTGGAGTGCTTTAGCATTGGGTTATTGATTCCTTGCAGTCCTTTCCAGTTCCATCATTCTATAATTCTAGGTCAGGAATATGTGAATTCAAGCCACATCTGGCACTATTTTCATACAGTGGGTGATTAAGGTATGGCTGGAACCCATTTTTCAGTCTCCACAATCTTGCTGTAGGCTTCATACCCTAATCAGCAGTGCAGCAGCAGCCAAACTGGGAAACCAGATATTGTGAGTGTTAGACAATCAAGCTTTCCAAGTCAAATAAGGTGAATGTGGACCACATGCCTCATTTTACAGGAAATCACATGTTCCAGTGGGTTTCAGGAGAATAGTTCCTCTCTAAAAGCAAACAAAAAAGGTTTCTACCAACCACCCTGCCAAAATATGGCAGCTACAGTAGAAAAGGACAGCATGAACTGTAAAAATTGCTGGAAGCCCGCTGGAGGCCTGCTTGTGGTCTTCAGGCTGCCTGCTGCCAATCTCTGCCATAAAGTTTATAGCAGCCCAGGGGTTGAGCTGTCTAGAAGCTGGACTGCACCATTGACTATACTGGCTAGGTCTGCTGGGAGCTGTAGTCCAACAATAAATGGAGGGCTGTGTAGTTCCCATCCCTTTAGTAGCAGATACTAGGAGATATAAGCAAAAGATCCAGTGCTTTATCCATGGGGCTTACTTATAGGGTCACTTAAACTGCCAGGTTGCCTACACAGATAACATACATACATACTATACAAGCAGCTTACCAGAAAAATCTGAGAGGCAGTTTGAATTCTCACACCTGAAACACACATGCATGACATGCACAAAAACTTGCAAATTATGTGTGTCTTCCAGCTTTCAGCTGATCATAAGCCAAGCCACACCTCTGAAAAAATGGCAGGTTAAAATACTTCCCTTTGTGCTTTTCCCCAAACTCATGGTACTGATGGGAAGAGGATTTGCAAGGGCAGGGAGCATCTTTCTGTTTATACATTTATAGAATGAAGGGACTATTTATGGTGTGCTATGCATATTTGTATATCAGGCACGCACACAGCTCTGCCTTCACTGATTTGCCTCCTTCAGTTACTGAAGGACAAAGAAAACCGTCAATATCCCCTCCTCCACAGCAAACTGCTGGTTTCATCAAGCAAATAGTTTCAGGAATACATTTAAAGCAAGTTCAAACATTTCTCTGTTAATGCAAACCTCTGCCCACCCATAATCTTGCAGTTTAGTTTCATAATTTCTCTAGAGAGGATTAGGTTTTCCTTCATTCACTTTGCACAATGAGGAAGTCATCTTTATAAAAGGATTAAGGTGGAAATCATCAGAAAGATACAGGCCAAAGGGTGGAGGTTTTGCCTCTCCCTATTTCAGTCCAGGCAAAGGAGGATGATTGGAGTCTGGATTATTAGGGAGCAGCTCAAAACCAGTTCTGTCAGGCTGATTTATTAAGAAAAGCACAAAGTTTTAGTGTTTCACTTCTGCCGCTAGCTACACTAGAAAAGAGTTTTTAAAAAGAATTGTAAGATATCAGAGCACTGACAGGCAGTGCTAAATGTAAAACACAGTGTAAACTTCCTATGCCATTTGGGTACCTTGGTACATATATAAAAGAAATCTAGGAGTCCCAGATTTGTATAACAAGTGCTCTCTATCAATGTTACACTGTATCAGCCTTCCCAAACCTGGCACCATCAAACTATGTTGGACTGCAGTTCCTATCCACCCCAACCAGCAAGTATATTAGGCCGGAGATGAGTGGAACTAGCAGTCCAGTGCATCTGGAAAGCAATGAGTTGGCAGAGTCAAGTGCGTGCTTCTCCACAGAAAATTAGGCCCTTTCCACACGGGCATATTGCCTGCGCTAGGGCGACCTCCCCAGGAGGTCTTCTACACCGCGAGGTGCGCAAGGGCGGTTCGCAAATGGGAGGTTCTAAACCTCAAACCACCCTTGCGCGGCCGCGGGAGTGGCGCTGCGAGTCTTATAGAAACCACTTCTCAAGTGGTTTTTATGTGACTTGCACGCGCTGCCCCGTTTAGAACTGCAGGGACACGTTAGCATGTCTCTGCAGAGCTGCCCGGGGGCGGGCTTCCGGCTGGCGCGCTGCCCTGATTGGCGGAGTGCTGCTGGAAGCCGGCGGCCGCCATTTTGGGCACCGCCGAACGCTGCCGAAATTCGCTGCCGTTTAGAGTGGCGAACACGCACTCCCCGCAGGGACGGAGCAACCCGTTTTGAGGTAAGATCTGTCCCTGCGTGCGCCCCCCCGTTTACCCGCCCCACGTGTGGAAAGGGCCTAAGTCTGCACCATATAGAAAATCAAATAAACATCACAGTGGTTCATAAACATATACCAATGTTATATAAGAACTGATCTGCCTTTCAATTGACGAGGAGAATATCTGTTTTATTTGAATTCAGTTTCAATTTGTTCACTCTCATCCAGTCGGTTACTGACATCAGATGCTAGTTTAGAATCAAAACAGCTTATTTAGATTTAGGTGGAAAGGTGAAATAGAGTGTCATTAGTACACTGGAGGTGCCAGAACTCCAGACTTTGAACAATCACTTCTAATGGTTTCATGCATATTTTAAATAGCATGGGGGACAAAATGACACCCTGAAGAACTTCACAGACCAACACCCAAATTGTAAAGAGTACTTTTGAGTTCAGGCCTCCAGGGAAGGAATGGCCTAATGTAAAATAGTGCCCACAAGTCAAGAAAGTGGTCCGAAAGATACCATCATTATAGTATTGAAATTTGCTGAAAAGTCCAGCAGAATGGACTTTCATCTGTCTGGTTGAGCATAGTTAAGCCAGCAAAGTGGACAATGCCATCTCCATCCACAACCAGACCTAAAAGCCACCTTGAAATGAATCTAGATGATTTGTCTTCTCCAGGAACTCCCCAAGCTTAGAGGCTACTAACAGCCTCAAGGACACTGTCCAAGAGTAGAATACTGAGGACTGTTGGGTTCAGGGAAGACTTTTTGGTCAAAGTCTTGTCACTGTTTCTTTTAGGGATGCTGAAACTTTGCTTCACTGTAGGGAGGCAGTCACTACTCCCTTTTACCCTCTCAACCTCCACCACTTTGATGAGCCAGGAGGGAAAACACTGGTTCTCATCTCTGCAAGATCACATCCTCAGGCTAAACAAATTGAAAAGTATAGGCAGTCAGCCCTCCACATTTGAGGGTTTAACTTTCACAGATTTGATTATTTCTCCAACTCTTGCCTCACCACCTCTGGTGCTTCTTTTCTGGAGGAACTCTCCCTCTTGGCAGCTCCAATCCAGCTATGTAGCCCTTTAAAAACCTACCCAGGTCCTCCTCCTCCATCAAGCACTGGCTGGCCAGCTAAGGACAGTTCACAGCCCAGTTTCTCAGCACTACAAACTCTCTCTCAATGCCTGCCCCACACTCAAGGAAGGAGATGGGCCAGAGGGTAGAAGTATAGGGCTACCACACAGAGCCACCTCCTTTCCCTTTCTTTTCCGTGGCCTGGTTTGGACCCTGGGTGTCCATTCTCCCCATCATGTCCTGGCCCCCTTCCTACAGATACACACACACACACTTTGATATTTGTGATTTTTTCACTTTTGCAGGAGTCCTGCACGCCTAACCCTAGTAAATATGGAGGGCTGACTGTATTACGATTGGCCAAACAGTAGAAACAGTAGAAAATGTTATGTCTACTATATCATCTACAATATCCAAATCAGAGTGAATTCAAATGATTTTATCTGTGAGGTATTATGCAGTTTGTTTCACCACTTTTCAAGATCAAGATTAAGTCATTATCAGATACCCTGCATCACAAAAGGAAAAGCTGAGAGCAACATACTATTGCTGGAAAAATCTAATCCTCTCTGCAATCCTATTATGAAGATTGCAGCTAAGGTCAGAAGAGAAACTTGAAGGGGGCTGGAGCAAAAAGTCACACTATTTCAACCCTGCACGTCTTAGCTTCACTATACCACTAGTGGTTGTGCTACCTCTTGGGAAATGGTCTCCAGATTGACCAAGAGAAAATATATTTAACCAGCATGCTAGGGTTTAAAGATGATGCATCACCCAGGGTTTATAGTACTGCATCAAAAGAAGCATGGATGTAATTCAATGGAAAAGACATATAGCTCTTTCAAAAGGGACAGCAAAAAATGTGTAAATAACTATGTTCCAGACCAATATAGCAAGTTATTTTAGAACACAGTATGCAACTTCTCATACTTTTTTCTTAATGTTTGGCACCCACCATGGGCTCCACCAGGAATGCAGTATCCTGCTCACTCAATCCATTTTTTTAAAATGGAAATGGACCTCCAGCCACTTCCAATTTTATTCTTCTGCTTTCAGGGAACCTTGCCATCCATGTCTGAGTGAAATGCCAATCTTGAACCCTCCAAGAGGGACAAAAATCAGTATTTTCCCTTCATTACTCCTCCTGCCTTCTGTGACATGTGTATGTGTGACAGGATAGTCAAGGGCAGTAAGAACAGAGCAGTCCACAGGCTGCAGCCTCTCCATTCCTGTTCTAGAATCATGGCCAGATTTGAGGAGGCCTCTACATTTGATCCAAAAGACTACATTTATTCAAATGCACTTGAAGATTTATTCTTGCTTTGTTGTTGCTACGTGTCTTCAAGCCAAATCCAACCTGACGTCAACCCTAACATGGGGGTTTATTTTGGCAAAATTTACTCAGAGGAGGTTTGCCACAGACTTCCTCTCAGGCTAAGAGTGTATTCCCAGTGGGCTTCCACGGCTATCCAGGACTCATGTATCCATGAGTCCTAGTCCAACGCTTACCCTCTACTACTTCACAATGGCTCTGTGTTATTGCTGCCACTTTTTAAAATTCATTTGCCCAAGGTATGAAGAAAATTCACATATTAAAATAGTTTTGTTCTTCCAAGAGCATCAATAAAGCTGTTTCTTTTCAAAACCACCACAGCAAAGTCCATATGAATGTAGAGAAGTCTTCTATTATCACTGAGTTGTTGTGGTGATGGTGGTGGTGGTGGTGGTGGTGTGCTTTCAAGTCATTACCAACTTATGGTGACCCCAAGGTGAACCTATCATGGCATTTTGTGGGACAGAGAGTGTGTGATGAGCCCAAGATCACCCAGTGAGTTTCCATGGCTGAATGGGGAATCAAACTCTGGTCTCCAGGGTTGTAGTCCAATGCTCAAACCACTATACCACATCACAAGTACTGGAGGAAATGTGTAGAGAATTTTTACTGACTCACTTGGGACCCTGGTTACGTCAAGACTGAAAACATTCTCCCTTTTGGATTAAGTAAGCCATTGTTTTGTTTTGTTAGATAGCTCTGATGCTATAATTCAGGGTGGAATAAACTAGAGCTCTCCAGCAGAGAATTGTAAGTAGTGCAGCAAGGTAGAAATCCCAGGATTCTGTAGGCCAGATCCATGACAATTACAGCAGTATCTCACTGCAGGCACTGTGTAATGCAGATATATTCTAGAATGACTTTCATTTTTCTGAAACAAGGATAAAATATATACAAAGTGTACATATAAGGTTGGTGGTGTCCAAAGGGCTGCATTGGACCCTCAAAGGGCTGCATGTGACTCAAAGGCTTCACAGTTCCCACCCTGCTCGATACTATGACAAGATTAACATTGGTATGCTTGGCATAGTTACATGGTTATATTCTTAGAATACAAGACCTAGGGAACAGTACATAGAAGATGCTGAATTTTTTAGTGCTTGTTTATTATCTGTATTGATTTATATTTACGTTTCAGATCAAGAATAGCAATACATGAACAGTAATGAGTACATCAATCTAATGGAAATTCACTTACCAGTACTGTGTGCATTCCTGTGTAAATTCTGCTGAGGCATACCAAAGTTGAAAAGAAAAGGGCTCCCATCAGTCCCAGTATCAAAGGGAACTATGAATGTAAGAGTGGAGGGAAAATATTAGTAGTAATCACATGCTTCATACAACTAGGTAGGCACAGATAACCTAGCTATAACTACAATCCAGCATCATATCTATTCTGAGAGACTGGAAGCTCTGCAAATTAGAATAATCCTTCCATACAATCTGGAATGAAATATTTAGCAGTGAAGCATTCATGTTGTCTTAGATAATTTATGCGGAAAGGCTGAAGACTGCGGGGTAAACCAATGGGATGACATCAGTAATGCGAGAATCAGGTGCACTAGGATGTATCCAGACATAATCATACCTGGAGAAGACTAACTAAAACCAATGGGACTTACAGGAGTCATAATTAATTCAAGTCCCACTGGTTTCTAAATACAAGTACATCTGGATCCAACCGATTGAATGTAAAGACTCATAATTACCAAAATTGAAAGAAAGCCAGAAAGAAGAATAGAGATGCAGTGGAGGTTGGAGTTTTCCCTAGAGCTCTGATTTATTTATAAATAAATATCACAGTGAAAATACTGCACTGGTAGTTGGCATCCAATGCAGCTATGAATGTAAATCTTTCTAAATTTTGTTCTTGCAGACAAAATGAATAATTTTACCATTTTTCTCCCCATTGCAAGAAAGTCATGGAAAACCACAGTTTTCAAAGACTAGTCACAGCTTGGGACTTATTCTGTGTATATAGACAACGGGTTTCCTGAGGAGAAAACATCATTTTATTCTGTGCAGAAAACCAGTTTGTTGTGCAGAAATGTCCATGTTTTAAGACAGAAATATTGTCTTCTTTTCAGAAAATTTGTTTTCTACACATAACATGCTATCTTCTGTTCAAAAATACCATTTTCTGCACAACACCCATACACATTATTTATACAGAATAAGTCCCAAAATGCAAAGATTCACACCTGTCTAGGATTTTCCTCCATGGTTTCCCAATACTTAAGAAGCCCAGTTTTTCACTTTTTGAATATTTTGGATTTCCTTTCTGTCCCTATTCAAAACAGCAGCAGCCAAGCAACAACACAATCACCTCTTCAGACTGGATGACTGAGTAACAGAACAGTAGATGCACTCAATGTGTTTAAGTGCCTAATGAAAGCACACTGGGACAAAATATACTAACATAACGTAAATGTTGATCAAGGACTAAATTGGGGTGCACAGCCCAGGGTTCATACTTGTTTCCTACATAATTTAAGTACAGCCCCAAGAGGTACCATGACCCCATCACCACGACCACATTTCCTGCTGATTCCATATAAATTGCTGTTTCTCTACTGCTGCTGGGACTGCTAGGAAAACCCTCCACTGTTATCAGGTAAAAAGGATCCACTGGGATGTGTGCATGCACACAAGTGGAGGCCCCAGCCCAGCATCACATATTGTCTTCAGGGCCAAAAGGATGTCCACTCTGGTCTAAACTGGCCTGATACATTCTAGGGAATAGGTTATCTCTGTTTAAGTGAGACCAATTGCCAGAAAAGACAAATTCAGAAAGGAACTGAAAACAAAGTGATCATGATGTTATTGTATACACATGGAACTTGGCACCTGGGATGGATCTAGACAGATTTCATTATAATAGACCCATAGTGATCAATGGGGAAAGACAGTCATACTAACTTCACCTCAAATGGGTCTAATTTGAAACATTACTAAATCTAAATTAATAAATTAAAAGTATTACTAAATCTTTATCTAGTCCCAGGATGCATGGATTCAGTCCAATCTCCGGATATGTCTAAAGCTGGCTCCAATCATCTAGCAGCTGACTGAACAACACAACAGCATTTAGATCAAGCCACCTGGCAGTCATAGCTGCTGCTGCTGCTGCCGCCACCACCCCACCGGTTAGGAAAGATCAGTTGGACAGGTTTATCTGAGCTGACAGTGGAAGGAAAAAGAAAAGTAATTTCTAGAGGCTTCCATTTAAGAATACTTGAATGTTTGACAGGAAGGGTTCAATGTTTCAGAGAGGCTACACATGGCAACTTGTTATCCCTACCTTGTACTGGCTTGCGGATGCAATAACAAAAGTGAAAGAGATGGCTGTTGCTGCCATTGCATGAGTGGATGGCATTCCATATTCTGCAGTTGTCCTTTTTTCTAGCCTGACAACGGGTGGTGAGTAGGGGCGGGGCCACTTCAGGAGATCCTTTGAGACTTGACCAATATACATAACCACCTGGGAACAGCAAACAGAGATGGCTTTGATTTCAAGTTTTGGAGAGCAGTTCACTCTCTGTTCTGTTGTTGTAGTAATTCAGTGCTATCACCATCTAAAGAGAACCAAAACACAAGGAAAAGGGGATAGCAGTTGGCAGAGGGATTAAGTCCAGATGATGCTTGCTACTGTTCTCTTCCTCAGAGGCCACAGCAATGGTAGCTGAATGGATGGAGGTCTCTCTTACTTTATTTCTAGGAAGGAAGGAAGGGCAAATAGTAAGCTCTTAAAATAAGGAAACCACTTTGAGCTCAATCCAGAAGTAGGATCATCAATGTATAGGACTTGTTAGGCATATCAAAACTTAATACCACTGACTTAATACCAGTAATACCACTGATTTTACTAGGCCTGCTCCAGACAGGACTGCTGCTGGATTTAACTCCTCATCTACTGGCAGGAGGAGTGGTGATTGGGATCCTGCCCAACTTCCCATGGTCTCCCCACGCTGTGCCCTCTGATTAACTCTCCTTTATAACTCTTCTAACAGGCACTGGTAGCTGGTAGCTTCCAGTGGGATGGTGAATCCACCTTGAATTTTAGTCTAAATTTTAAAGGAGCTACCCAAGCTGCTGAACTTGACCACTCAAAAAGATTCAGCACTCTGGATAATTCCTTAAAAGTTCAGACTAGAAATTGGAGTGGATTCACTGTCCTACTGAATTGGCAGTCAAACAGTCATAGAATCATAGAAATGTAGAGTTGGAAGAGACCACATGGACCATCCAGTCCAACCCCCTGCTATGTAGGAACACCCTCAAAGCATTCCCGACAGATGGCCATCTAGCCTCTGCTTAAAAACCTCCAGTCAACAGTGCCAAAGGAACTGTAAGTGGTCTAGAGGTTGCCACAAGAGCTGGAGGAATTTATCTGAGAGAGATCTCTCTCTATCCACTGTTAAGTTTAAAGATCTAGACTATCTTGGGCCACAAAGCATCTCCTCTATGGAAACAATCAACAGCAATCTTTTAAAAAATAGTTTTAACAAAGAAGTATAGTAAAAGAATGATATCACAAATGGACCAAATAAAATATTCTAAAGTCACAGCAGGAGACATCATAAAACAATACAGCAAATATTACTTTCAGGTTCATAAAAATGGAGTACATCTTTCCTTTAATTTCTTATAGTAGCCTTGAGCAAAGTTCTGGAAAGCCATAAACGGGATTGTTAGAAGACACAGGAGCCATGCAGATTTAGGCTACTGGATCTTATTGCAAGATCATAAATGATATTCTGCTCACAGGATTTCCGTCTGCTCATTCTCCCTCTGCTTCTCACAATGTTCCAAGATGTAACTCCAATTTCAATTTTCTAGAACTTCCTACTTTTCTATCAAGACTACACTGACATTTATAGCATTTTGATACCACTTTAACTGTTATGGCTGCATCCTACAAGCTCCTGTGGCTTGCAGTCTGATGAGGCATTACAGCTCTCTGGTTAAGTTTATATATCACATGGAAGCACAAGCCTCAGGTTGTCACAGCATGAAACTATGAAAAATAACCAAAATGTATAATGTGAAAGAGTCATCTGTCTTTTGGGACCGGTATTTTTTTGGCCATCCTGGAATGAGAAAGCCCTACAAGGCTTAGACTGCATTTAAGCAGTTCTTTAAAGTTCAAAGTTTTATTTAAAAAAAATCTACAAAGCTGTTGAAGAACGTGGGATATACGGTAGCATCAAACCAAAGAAAACATTAGTGTTACCACTGTGTACTGGCCTGGCCTTTGGTGAACCAAAGATATAATTTTGATATCACAATTTGGCCCTGCGTTGCCACCAGCCAAGTGTTTGTGAGGCCACCGAACAAGTGCGAAGCTAGGCATGGCTACTATTTGCTGCTCACACCAAACTAAGCCAGAGATTGCCAGATCTGCTTTAGGGGACCTCCCGAGACAAACACCCTCATTATAAACAAAGACCCTCTGCCCTGAGAGGACACCCTGGCGAGCTAAGTGCTTAACTGCCGAGCTAGCCACATTTACATACCGGTCATACCATTGTCAATTTGGAACATAACTCAATCATGTAAATTCTGACCTTTTGGAAGCATTGTCTCCAACCCAAAACTTATTGTTTTCGCCCAAGACCAGACTAGCCTACGGTCGTTCTTTCCCTGATAAAAACCCCCAGTTCCGAGAGCTCCTCAGATCGCTCAATGGACTTGCGTTCGGACTGCTCTCCTGCCTTGCTGCCACCTCGTTCTGCGAGCTCCCCTTGGCTGCCGCGCCGAGTCCTTCTACCCTCCATTGGCTTCCTTAGGACTGCAGGATTGGTGACGTATCACCCATTCCCCAAAACTCTATTTCCTATTCTAGTTAGGAATGTGTTCGTGTTTTATTAATAACTGTCTAATAAATCTTAATTGCTATTTTGAACTGCCTGACTGCTCACTGACCTGACACTGTAGACATAGGGTAAAAGATCCCCACTAAGTTACCCTGCCTCTCGTTATCCAAGAGAGTGCTCCAGCTAATTTCCCCATCTTTGCTTGTTGTTGTTTGGTTATTTGGGAGCCCCTCTCGGGACCCCCAATTCACAGGGTAACATTAGCAACAGAGGTTGGCTGTAATCTACAAATCTCTTTCTCAGCAAACTCTCACACACATACCAGTGAAAACCACCAGACTTTTCAAATCTTTCCCCTTCACACCAGAATTCAGGATTTGGGGCAAGACAACTGCTACTTTTGCCTTTGCTGCCTGCATGAACCACTGTTTCTGAAGTGTTACAATTCCTTTGATGGCCATGGAACATATTTAACAGTGCATTGTGCCTGTACTAATTTGGTGACTGGTTGGATCATAAGGTCAAGATCACAGGAAAAGGCTAAGTGGATTTTTTTATTATAAGCTCACATCTGCAGATTTGGGGAAAACTGACCTTGTTTTGGTGAATGCTCTTCTGTCATCGTTTTAGCTACACTTCTAAATACAGGCTTCACTCAACAAGAACGCAATTGTTCAGAAAAGAACTGTAGAATGCCTGAAGACAAGCTATTAGCAATTAATAGAAAACAGTGCAGTGTGGTTATGGAGTAGATGAAACTGGCTTGCTAGTGCTGTTGGAGCTAGTCATAACACCAGAATTATGGTTCACATCCTCAGACTAAATGGGCCTTGGAGAGTTCAATAGCTAATATATCAAGTTAGATTTGCACCTTTCAAGCAAGCAATAAATCTTCAGTTTTAGTACTAGCATCAGAATGTATTGGCATATGAGTCAGTATGGCGTAGTGGTTAGACAGTTGGACTGGAGCTTGGGAGAGCCAGATTCAAATCTCCACTGAGCCATGAAACTTACTGCATTGCCTTGGGTTGGTTACTCTCAGTCTGACTTACATTACAGTGTTGCTGTGAGCATAAAAAGGAAAGGACATGACAGCATATACAGTAATTTGAGTTCACTGGATGAAAGGTGGAATATAACTGCAATTAATAATGGATAGAACAGCAGTTAATAATAAGGGGTTCAGAGGAAAAAGGACTTGTGAGAAGGGTAACAGAGCTGCAGGGACTGAGTACTGGTGATGTACCTACAAGTTCTGCAAAATGCACAATGAAGACCTACCATTTTTTAAAAAAAAAACCATAAATACAAAAGAGAGAAAGAAGAAAAAAGGGTAGAGAAAGAAAGAAAAAGGGATGAAATATATAAGATTCTCAGGATATATTCATGGCCTAGGCATATACTTTAAGATACCGTAAACTGTCCACATGTCCAGACAGAGCTGTTTGAAGTTTTAAACCACACACTCACAACTCATAAAGTAAAATCCTCCAACCATTCAAAAACGGAGGGAGAGTGTCAATGGTTTTGCTATAATAAAGGTATGCCAGATCTAAATACACTGACTGTCAGGGTGCAATTGATGTGAATATAGTTCAATCTCACCTCAAACATCTACAAATATCAAAGATTTTTCTTATACAAAATCACTGCATTGCAATACAGCCAGCCCAAATGAACAAGAACCACCACTGGAAATGCCCACACTGTGCAGCACAACAAACCATTATCTATACTACACTGCCCAAAACCCTTCATGAAGAAATTGTGGGGGACAGGGTCCTGAGAAAATGAGTACCAGCATGGGAGAGCTTTACATATGTTATGTCAGTGTGAACACTTTGGGCCTCATATATTGTATAGGAAAGTACCATTCATCCTAATATAATAGGATTTAAAGGAACAAAATGCATATATGTTTAAAGGGATAGAAAATGCTGGCTTTTGAAAAAAAATATAAATGGAACAGAAACTGTAGTACCCATTTCAATCAAGCGTTTCAATCAAGCATTGAACAGTAAAATTGTCCTATAATCAGAACATGAAATCTTTACAGTTCGGAGCACTTTAGTACTATGAAAAGACATTTTAGGCTGTAAATAAGGAATGAACACCTTATCAAGATGGTTGTGATGGTTCTTTTCCACTTTTGAAGACCTAACTCCAACTACGAGTCCCCAATTAGAACAAATCTAACAAACCACTAAGATTTATACAAGTCTTAGCGGGTCATTCAGTGAACTGATTCAGTGGATCTATTGCAGTTGAGGGTACTAACTGGATTTTGCCCAAAGAATATTTTCTTTCCTTTCTCAAAACCATTTTTATTTACAGCTGGCATTCTATGTCTTCTAAAAAATTAGATTTCAGCTTTAGTCGCCTGTTAAGTTACCTTTTTTTAAAAAAGTGTTCTTTGTCTCTGTTTCAGAGCAGAGCTTGAGTCCTAAAGATGATTTGCAGAGGGATATTTTTAAAAGCAACAAGAATACAAAAAGAGTATCTATTTTGGAACCATCCATATTTCTTAAATCACTCTTTTTGTCTTGCAATACAGAATCTGCTTTTAGAGTTCTGTCTTCCATTTGTGAAGCAACAAAACAGAAGCATAATGAGTGGTGCAAGATAGCTGGAGCTGACAATTTCAAAGCAATGCATGGGGATTAAACCGTATGGCTTGTGAAAGTTGGGGGGGTGAAGCACGACCAATTTTTCTGTGTGGTGCTTGGAAAACTGAAGCAAACGCATACATCTCATGCTACTTAGTTTGCATTGAGAGCTCCACTTTAACTTCTCCATTACCAAGGAAAACTATAGCACAAACTCTAAAAATAAGTAGCACTGTAGGGAACGCAAAGGCCCAGTAGCTTAGAAAGAAGGCAAGGTATAAAGTGGTGGATGCATGGAGCAGCAAGAAGAGGAACAAGAGCTTTCAGTTACAGGAACAACACTGAAAAAGCAGCAATATTTCTAGGAATGTTAAGGGTGCTTTTCCAGTGCCATAGTAGACAGGTGCTCTACTGTGCAAGGGGAAGCAAAGGACATTCTGGTTGCCACAGGAAGCAAGCCACAGTGTCCCAGGACCCTGGCCCAAATACAGGGCAAAATTCCTTATATATGCTTTCCTGAGAACAGAGGTCTACTGGAAGGCCTCTACTTTGTGTCCCACCAGTGGATGCAATATGCTCATGGTATCACAGGAGGGGGCCTTCCCTGCTGTAGCACCCTGGTTGTGAAGTAATCCCTCCCTTTGGAGGCCCAACTGACATCAATGATGGCTTCCTTCCAGCACCATATTGTAAACTGGCTATTCACTAAAGCCTTTGGGGCCTAACTGATTTCTTCTTAAATGTGCATAGCCTTTTCACTTGTAACATTGTTTAATATGCTTTTAGCCTGTTTAAAAACTGTAACAGTCAAAATAATTTAATTCGATTTTACATGTATACCATCATGAGTTTCCATGAGACAGGGTGGAATACAGAAGTTTTAAACATTGTTGTGATTGTCGTTAGAGTTGCTAGGTGACTCTAACAGCAGTCTTCTCCCCAACTCCCAGGATTGTTGAAGATGTTTGCTATGTGACCTGTGGTAGCCACTGGGCAGTCTAAACTATTGCAAGTGCAACTTACACTTCACTTGAAGGAAAGATCTTTACAGTTTGAATCTGGTCGGGGAAGCTTACTGTACATTTTCCAACAGGCTCTCAATAAGCAGCCTTCACGAGCTTACTGAAACAAGGATAAAAACTCTCTGGTTCATGACACTTTTTCACTGGGCCAATCACTCTCTTCTTCAATTCCTCTCCATCTGCCATGGCCCTTCCCTGCCACCTTGCTGCCAGAGAAGGAACACAGCAACTTCCAGCACCAGCCCATCTCTTTTCTGTGCTAGCTAGCTGGAGGAAAAGAACAATTTATGGGTAGGGAATATATTAATTCAACTTAGAGGAGAAGAAAATTGATTTGGAGTTTAGTGTGGAGGAATTAATTAATGGTAGCAAAGTTAGGTAAGAGAGGAAGATTTTATCCATTTCTAGCACATGGCTGCTGGCAGATTATATGTGAAAGAATGTGATCACCATCGGAGGGAAAAAGGCCTCATCTCTCTACTACAGGGGTGGGCAACTTTGGCCCTCCAGATGTTTCTGGCCTACAACTACCATCAGCTCTACCATGGTCCATGAGATGAGGGGTTTGGGTCACCCTCTCAAAAAATCGTAAGTGCAGCTCCCTTAATGTTCTAGCAAAATTGGACCATCAAGACTCCTATGCAGTTGAACCTCCTCAGGAATTATCAACGAGAATTGTATTAGATGACCAAGATGTAAGAAATATTAAGACAGTAATTTGTGCTGAGCCCTCCCAGAAACAATAACGGCTGTCTACAATCTATCCTATGGACACATTGTGCTTTTAAGAGTGTTTGATGATAAGGAATGGGGAAAGTAATTTGTCCTCCTCCTGCAAGTGCAGGCAAGCGGGCAATTGAATATTATGCATGCCAGTTTTAAGCCTCCTCACCTTAAAAACAGTTCTGGGGTCTCTGCTTTAATCAGCCAATGGTGAGGGATTATGTGAGTTGCAATCAAAAAACATCCAGAGGGCCACAGAAATAGACCTCTGAGGCATTAGGTCATGGTGGCTAGAAATATGTTTGATGACTATCACAGACACACTCTTACCACTGTCTCCTTTAGTCGTAACACTCAACTTTGATACATGTTTCTTTGTGGATCACTTGACTCTCTAGGAAGAGGCCTGCTGATGTCTGTGTAAAGAGAATGTGTGTGCAGGCTCCTTCAAGCCACCTGTCGACTTACAGCAACTCCATGAATTACGTAAGGTTTTCTTAGGCAAGGAACACTAAGAAATGGTTTTGTCAGCTCTCTTCTCTAAAACATAGTCTAGTATTTGTCGGTGGTCTCATCCAAACCCTAACCAGAGCTAATTCTGGTTGGCTTCCAATATCAGATGGAATTTGTTATCTAGAATTTGGTATTTGTGTAAAGAGAATACATTGAAAATCACTGGGTTTGAGTTGTTTCAAAGTTCATAAACCTAACCTTTGACCTTCAATTGTTCATTCACATATGTAAGTTATTGCTTGAGGGCAGTGATGAACCAACCCAAAAAACAGACTGCCAAGTCTCCTGAAATGTTTGCATGTGTCGTTGGATGTTTGCAGACTTTTATTCATGCTGACCTTTCATCACAGAACGGTAGAACAACAGAGACGAGGCTGCAGTACTGACACATACAGGAATGACAGTAAACAAATACAGGCATAAAGTTTGCTTAGAAATTTGTCTGAAAGCAGCCTCTGCCCCAAGCACATATCCAAAGTTAAAATGTATATGACAGGAGTGCTTTCCTACTAACCAAGACTATTTTGTGGCCAATAAAAAGAAACAAATATTCACTGTAAACTAGACATGAAAGGCACCAAAATTTTAGTATATGCTATTTTATAGAAGTTATTTCTAAAAGAATTTATATAAAACAAATCAGAAAATGAAAATGACTGATACACTAAGATGGTGCCTACTCAGTTCTAAACAGCCATAAAGAGAGTGGGGAGAAGAACCGTAATACTGTTTTTTAAAAAAAACAGAGAAGAGAGAAACTATTTCAACTGACTTGAATCATGGGAAGAGCAAGTCTTGTTCTCATCACATAGTGTAGCCTTTCTTTTCTTTGCTGCAGTCTTCAGTGCATCCTGAAAAGCTGATTTTAAGGAACGAGGGAAGCTCAGGAATAACGGGCAGGGGGGTTGCAGATGGGAGAAGTTTAGTCTCAGCTTTAAAGAAAAAAGGAAGACAAGATACCTTCTCACAGTAATTTAGAATATAAAAGGAACATTGGCTAGTGTCCAAACCTGCACATGTGTTCACTGCCGTTATTTCTGTACAGAACAAATGTCTTGGATGCATGAAGTCAATCATCTAGTTAGACTGACCATCAGGTCAAAGAAGTAGGTGAGTCATCTTCCTTAACACTATGGAAGTGTAGCAGAAACACTTGCATAAGGATGTCTCAATAAGAAAATGTCTTCAATATTCATAGGGCTCCAACGTGGTTCACAGATGAATGTCCATGTAAGTTTAAAAAAAATAGTAGAGGGATTTTTTTTAACTTGCAAAAATGCCAAAAACAATAATTTCATTAATGGCATGCAGTCAAACATTCTTCATATTCTTCTGCTTGTTGTTGCTGTGTGCCTTCAAGTCATTTCAACTTATGGTAGCCCTAAGGTGAACTTATCACATGATTTTCTGGGCCAAGAGTGTGTTGCACACCCAAAGTCAGTAGGTTTCCACAGCCAAATGTGAAATTGAACCCTGATCTGCAGGGTCACGGTCAAACCACATTGGCTCTCATTCTTCACCTGCCCTTCCAGAAACACACATTTTTCCCCTTAAGAAACCATTTCACAAAAACAAAGTGGTATAGTCAAATGATTCTTTCCAGAATCTGAGTGTGTGGATCCTCAACCACTTTGCCTCAACATCCTTTTGTGTTAGTATAAACTAAACTATATGCTGGGCATGCATATCAAGCAGTGCCACCACTCTTCTATCAATAAAAAATGGCCATTTTGTGGCCTTCCAGGTAGTGTTTGCAGTGATATCCCAGCAGTTTTAGCCAGTATAGTTCATGGTGAGTCAAGTAATCCCGACCTCTGCACTACCTTAACCAAACTTTGTACAGATCAATCTGTCTTAGAGCATGAATTTAGACATCCAAATTAGCATTTAACCCTTTTCAGCCACTAATTTGAAAAAAAGTGGGCTTTGATAAATTAAGCTATTATGGCTACATGATAGGTGTATACCAAGTATGGCTCTATCCATCAGTTGCTGGGAAACATGAGCATGTGCAGAAAGAAATGCTTATGTTCTCCTTGCTGGCTTCCCAAAGACAACTGGCTGACCATTGCTGAAACAGAATGCTAGACTGGTACGCTGTTGATCTATTCCATCAGGGTTCATCATAAGAATTTTTTTTTCAGTAATAGTTCAATGGGTTCTCCAACAGGCCAGGAAGAACACATTCTGTTTTAAAACTCTGCAGCTGTTTTCATATTACAACATTTAAACCAATGTTCAGAATTGCTTTTTTTGCATACTTGGGCTTTTCTAATCATTGAATTGTCTCATATCACAGGAGCACCAGATTTTGAAAGGTAAGATAGACCAAACAAGACTTGAATGTGGACAAAATAATTGGCTTATATATTAGAGGATTGTATCATGATTCTTCTTACTTGGAAGAGAAGGAAACCTCACAGGGGAAAATAGTCTAAAGGGTGCCAGGCTATTATCAGGCTCCTTTGAATCCACACTGATTATAGCTTCATTTTGAGAATGGGGGAAATGAGTGCAATTTCACTTCCATGATGGAGATTGAAACTGGTACATTTTGGAGATTGGCCTCCATTGGTGAACTTCCTTTGTTGTGTGGGGAGGAGCAGAAGACTACGGCATGACTAAGTTAACTATGACTCACTTAGGCAGTGTCCAAATCACCAGAATTATCAGCAGCATTCAGAACTCTTGCGCTACTTCAGCCAGGAATATAGGGAGAAGTGGGGCAGTGCCTTCTCCCCAATAATTGATCATCTCCTGCATATTGCCACCACACCACGGAATTATCTCCAAGGCTACAAAACAGTTGCAGTGAGTCTGTGGCATCTTCATTGGTTCTGGGTCCAACTACTCCCTGCAGAGGTTTGCCTTTGAGAAACTGAGGACATGAAAAGTAATAAAGAACATACAACTCTGCTGCTCTCTCTGCTTTTCTCCAGATGCTAACTTATATATTTATGGAAGATTATGGCAAAAGGAAGAAGAATCTTGCCTCACTTCTGTCCTCTCCCAACAGAGTACAGATTGCAATTTCTAAGAGCTAATGCATCATAAACAAAGGGGACACAGATTTGCAGAACAGCTGCTTATTCAGCTATTATGAACAATGCAAGTTCAGAAATAAAGCACGTTAATTCAAATACAAACACAGTACATCTCACCACAGTGTGAAAGATTATAGCTGGCCAACCTGTGTGCCTCTTCAGACTACTGTCAAGGAACTCATTCAATATGGGTCATTCATATGGTTCTTAGACCTGAATTGGACTGGATGGTCCTGGAAAATACAAGATACCTGCAAACTGAGAATGAGTCTTCCAATACTTTTTCAAAATAGGCAATCTCTCAGTAAAGACATATGGCCACCCCATTCTCTAATTATACACATTTTGCCGTCCAAACAAGAGTGGGACAGAATGCTCCAACGAGGAGAGGCAATGGTCTGTACACACAAACATGGCTGAATACAGGCACAATTATATTTTCCTCAACTGATGAGGAAGAAATATTTGCCCCATTCACACTAGCAACAACCTCCACTGAGCACAACTGGAAACACAGATTTGAATATATATATATATTAAAAACCCTCTGTACCTCACTGATCTCTATACAAAAACCTGCTTTGTTACTTTAAATATTATCTGGCTCATACCTTTTGTTTCATCCTCTTTCACACATGCAAAATTACTATGTACTTAATTTATAATCCATCCCAAGAATTACTGTCTCAGGTTTCAAATCACTGAAATAAGGCACACACATCCAACGCTCTTCCTTGCTTACTCAATATCATAATACAAGCTCTTAACCAATTAGTCTAAATCCAAATGCAATCTTCAAAACAAAGTCTCTTCCTCTTGGAAGTGGGCCTAATTTAAAAGAAACATTTACTGTAACAGAAGACAGCTGCATCTAGATGTTTATGTTCTCTCTCAGCTGCCTAATTAGAGTGCTGCTGAATCCAGCATTCATTTAAAGGAGTCTTGAAATCATTTTCCAATGGCCCATTACCAAAAAAAAAAAAAAGCACCATTCTCTTCCCACATGTCACAGGTTTTGGGTAGGGAGACTGAATGGACGAGTTGGTCTGCTCCCACTAGGTGTTCCTTTAACTAATGTTGTTTCTACAGACTGGCATATCTTTCTGACTGCATTGCTATTTTATGTTTTACTTACCCTATAGATCCATGCCATCACTATATTTGATCATAATTTTATTCCACCAGTTTGTTCATTCATTTTTGTACCCAATGTTCCCTAATGTATATATCTGATATGCATTTTCCCCAACATACATACTTGGGGTATGCATATTTTGTATACAGATGCAGTTTTGTACACACCTTTCTGTAAAATATGTATTTTTGTGCTGAAGTTTTGAACACAAAGGCTGCATCACAAAATGTAGAAGAGTGCAGAACCATGAAAATAACTGTTCTAATCTGCACATATTCCAATAACTAAGAATTAGGATGGTCTACTTTAAAATGTGAGCAAAGCTGAACTCTGAAGCATCTCTACCCTTTATTAGACTGGGTCTGAGCTTTTGCTAAGCCACCTCAAGTGCTAATTGTAGCAGAAAGGCAGTCCAAATGTTGAAAGCATAAATGAGTATTCCTAAACCATGCCTCTTCTTTTTTGAGGCAGAGATTCAACTGAAGGCTCCCCTACTCCTTTTTCTTTCTCCCCTTTGCTTCTCTGAATCAATAACTTTTGTCACTTCCTGTTTCTGAACTTCATAGACAGCCACAAACTCATTCTGCTTTCCCATCTCTGTCCCGGCACACTTCTAACATACTTTGCCCTTGGGAATACTGCCCTTCATCCTGGACTCTTTGCCACCATCCAATATTGGATGGGAGTGAGTAGAACCACAGTCTTTTCTTCAGTAGTCCCCTCTCACTGAAATCTTCCTCCAACAATATGGGCTCTTGCTCTACAATGACACTCTGGGCTTTGAAGAAGTGCACATTTGGGCTGATCGTCATTCTGTGGCCAGAACATCACATTTTGGGTTATAAGCAATCTCAGTGACTACACAATGTCAGGATGTCACAATGTCAGAATTTCACCATAAATATAACATAGTGGATACTAGTGAAAACTTTGTTAAATATTCTATGTTGTCACCATGCAAAAGCACAATGCACAGAATTATCAAGAATTCACAGTTACAAGGAAAGCATTTGTCTATAGGTTCCCTGAGGGAGATGCGGACTGATAGACAACAGTTTGAAGAAATATTTTTATATGAAAACATTATTTCAGTATAGATTTTCTTCCTGCTGGAAGTCTTATTTGGGCATCTTATTTATTGGAATTCTTTAAAATAATGGGCCAGAATCCTTTCGGCAGTTGTGAATGCATAACTTAGAATTACACACTCATGACAGCTTCAGATTTATGATTATTACATAGCCCCTAGTTTAGAGAATACACAGGGACCATGAAAGTCTCCCAGTACCCATTTACCAGGTGGTGGCGGCAGCTGCAATCAACAGGGATCTGTTCTCTTGTCATTTGGGAAGCAGCTGGTCCTACCCCTCCACACACGTGAGTGATCTCTGGCACACAGAGGAACTTCAGCAGAGTCCTGTTTCTGCTTGTTGCATTGGAGATTACTCATGGGAGGGGGTGGGACTATCAGCTGCTTCCCAATCAAGAGGGGAACTGTCCCCCATCAATCAAAGTGGATGCTGCCCAGTAAGTGGGGATTGGAATGGGATTCACTGTGTAGCACCATAATTACAGTGCTTGTGCATTTGCAACTCCCCCCTCCAGCAGGATTCTGGACAGCCAGTTTAATATACAGCAAACCCTCCACTTTTGTGGGGATTAGGAGCGTAAGACCCCCACAAAATTGGAAAATCTGCAAATATAAATAAAAGTTACAAATGCTTTTTTTTTGTAACCTGAGACAGAATCTAAGACCATTTTCACATGAGACTGTTATACTGCTATGATTCCACTTTCAACAATCTATGGAATCCTGGGGTTTGCAGTTTAGGGAGGGGCAGTTGGCCCCTGGGCTTACATAATTACATAATGCAGGCTGGCCCCTCCCTAAACTGCAAACCCCAGGATTCCACAGGATGTTGAAAGTGGAATCATAGCGCTATAACAGCCTCGGCTGGAAATGGCCTAAGAATCTATAGGCCTTCCAGCATGACTTCCACAGAATTGCACAGGAGAACTTAGAGACTCCTACAGAAAACATATTAATCAAATTCATGAATCATCATATCAGTGTAAAGTAAAACAACAAATATGGAAGGCCAGCTCTTGACACTATTTCCGAGAATCGAGAAATGGGAGGATCATCAATAAAGCTGTTACCACGCTCACCTGGACAGCTGAGATTGACTTACAGTTTGGTTCTTGATACAGAAATGAATTCTATGACCAGCATGCAGTCTGATCTCTAGTGAACTATGCAGACTTCTACAATCTACTTACTATTTTATAGGAGACTGTTATTCAAAGTTGTTGTTTTAATGGACACTGAAATTTGTGGCATTATTATTTTGAACAATTCTGTGCATTATGTAAGTTCAGGGTCCCCAAACTGCTACTCCGAACTCCATCACATCTCTCATGGCAACCCAAGGCACTCTGGCCCACCCACTCTTACTTTTAAAAACATGTTTTCATCTTGGTTGCCTGTGTGATGGCTTGCGTCAGAGAAGAGATCAATTTGTTTGTGTCTGAGTGATGAATGAATGGGATATCCAGCTACATATATATGAAGGGAAATGTTAAAAAAATGCCATACCCAGACATTCCTGAAGAGTATTATTTAAACATAGAAAAGGATGGATACTGGCCTTGGCCCTTACATAATCACTTTGCTTATATTAAAGCCATGACTCTGGAAAACCCCTTCTACCCATGGAGATTCTCTATATGAACAAGAGCAGCCAGAGGCTTCCACACTATGGGCACAGTAAATCTACTCTAGATTTTACTGAAGACTTCACAGGAGCTATCCAAGGTGCTGGAATTATTTTGGGGAGAGGGTTCAGAACCTTGGAGGTCTCCTCTAGTCTGTTATAAAACCTGAGAGAATGTTGGGAAATCAAAGTTCTTGCTTGTATGAAGAATCTCCACAGGCAGAAAAAGCTCTCCTGTTCAGATATGCCTCTTTTAAATAAGCTAAGCAATAGAAGGAGATAGAGCTTATGCACTCTCTACTTTGTATATTTAAACAACATGCTTCAGGAACACCTGAACAGAGCTGTAATAAAGACTTTAGTAGTGATTCAAAGTATATGGGGAGGAGCTTGGAAACAACAGGCTGCAAGTAATGTAAACAGTACCGAGTTACTTTTTTATCTTTTCCTAACAAGACTGCATTGGAGTTAAATTGCAAAAGTAATGAAAGGGGAAGTGATATTAATGGGGGGGGCACATAAATAATTTCTAGCTATTTTTCCTAGTTACATTTAAAGTGCATTGTTATAGATATTTATGAAACAAACAACTTTTTAAACACTAACAAGCAACAGAAATAAATTACCTAAAAAGTAACTTTCCAAACCCCAAGTTGAAGAAAAGGGAGGTGTTCCCCCACCCCATTTGGGAAAATTCAAAAGTACATTTTCAGGAACAAGTTAACTTCATAACTGATTTTGTTAAATCACTAGATTGCCTTTCTGGATGTCTCTTGGAGCAAAATCTTAGGATTTAAAGATGTGGGTTTTTGGGGGGATTTAAAGGTGTTGGAGCTCAGAACCCATCTTTTAGCCATCTTTCACCTTCACCAATTTGTCATTCTAGGAAATGGAAGGGGGGGTTGTTTTGCTTTTGTTTTGGTGACTCACCACTAACACTTAGCCACAGTTCACAGCATCTATGTTGTGAAGGGCCACCTCCCATCTAGCACTCATGGCTTGGATGCCAGATGCATGACACTCTCTCAACATTGCAGGCATAATTTCCATTTTGCAACTAAGTTCCTGTTTTGGTTCCTTTTGTACCATTAACAATTGACTGTTCTAATTTTACATATGGGTTGCACCCAGTATCTGCCTTCCAAGGAGAAAAGACCTTAATTGAGGGAAGTTAGGTCTGACCAATTTTTGAGGATCCTCTTTGCCTCTTGCACCACTCTGGTCAGCAGGATACCACAAACAACTATTGTAGCAGTCTCAGAGGACTGTAGGGGCTGCTATGAAAAGCAGCAGTTAAGGAAACCTAGTTCCAACCACCAGTTGTGTGCCCCTCAGTTTGGATCTAGTCCCCCGTTTTCACACAATCTTAATTCTATTGTCATCTCAGGTTTTAGTTCTTCCAGAACAGTCTCTCACTGTGTAAAAAATCCCCTGCTACTAGGACAGTTGCAACTGTTTTCCCCACAAAAGACAAAGAAGAGAGCCCCAGACTTCTCATTAGACAGCTGAATACAAATGATCACTGACTTTGGAGGTGAAATCCTGAGGAGTCTGAACAGATGCATACAACTTGGAGAATGAGCTCATCAAAATGATGACATAAACTCAGCATAAAAATCTGGAGACTATTGGTCTTCAGGGAAAAATAGATTTGTTCAGGGCACTTTTAAGCTCTCAGCTAGCCACTGCCAAGTACTTCATTTTTAATGTAATATATCAGCTTGAATCAGACACTCCCTTGGCAAGCTCCACACTGTTCGTGGGCAATCCTTCAAATACATTTGCTGCAGGTGTCAAAGAACTAGCAGAGTGTCCACACAAATATTTGCAAAGCTATAAAGCAATTCTTGCTCAAGTGTTAATAATTTACAGCCAAATTGCTTAATCATCTGTACACAAGATGCCCATATTAATAAGCAGCACTCACATTAAAACAAGACAAAACATTCTCTATCACAGGCTTTAAAAGCATGATCTGAATATGAGAAGTATTTAACAATTTGTCACACACGGCCATGCTGATTACAGCTGATGGGGAGTTGTAGCCCAAGACTATTTGACGGGTCATAGTTGTTCAGCCCCATTTAAGGGGAAGAATACAGTTGGCCCTCCACATTCACTAGGGTTAGGCAAATGTGGAAAAACCACAAATATTAAAATGTATGTATGTGTCTAAGACATGGTGGAGAGAATGGGCACCTAGGGTCCAAAGTTGGTCAGGGAAAACAGAGGGAAAGGGGATAGGCTGGCGTGGTGGTCCAATACTTCCCCTCTCTTGCCCATCTCCTTACTTGGATGTGAGGGGTGTCAAAAGAGGATTTGTGGTGTTGAGAAACTCGGCTGAAAGCCATCAACTGACCAGGTAGCAACTGGTGGAGGAAAAGGAGGACCAGAGGCAGGTTCTCAAAGGGCTACACAGCCTGATTGAAGCTGCCAGGAGAGAAGGTTCCCCTAGAAGAGAAGTGCCTGAGATAGGGGTGGCGGTGGTTAGAGAAACTTCCAAATAATCTAACCTGTGAAAGTTAAACCCACAAATGTGGAGGGCTGCCTGTACCGTCAAACACAAATGCCTGCATATTTCTACCTTGTGACTAAGTTAATCTGATGCAATGACGAGACATTATTCCTCTGCTGAGGGCTACATGGATACTCTTTTGGTTGCTGTAGGCAAAGAGTGAATTTTGCTAAAGCCAGTGGCAGACAGGGCTTAGGCCAAGAGAGGGTGATGCCACCCCTTCCAAGCACCTGCTTTCACCATTTGGCTATTTCATCCCTAGATTTGTGCTATATTTCACCATTTTCCATCCTCTGCCCAAATCAGTGTAGTCAAATAACATGGGCACCAAAACTAAAAAACCGCAGCCATGATCTGTAGCTAAAAAATTGCAGCCATGATTGATCTTATTATGTTTTTGCAATAAAATTCACATGTAGAAAACCTTTTAAATTTAATCATGTTAAAAGAACGAAGTAGAATTCAACGGACAATATAAGTTAGATGGCATCACCTCACAAACAAACATTCTCTTAAGAGCCTATAGATGTTACCTAATGCATAAAATAGTAACTCAAGAAAGGGAAAGCACTGTCTTTCTTCCCAATTTATTCTGCTCAATACTCTCCAAGAAGAATATAAACTACATGTTTTGGTTTTGGGTATCTGAAGAATATGAAGTACAAAACCACACATGAGCTTTTTAACAAGTATGAGCTTAGCTATTTTGAGTATTATCTACCTAGCTCCAGCAGAGGTCACTACTACAAACACGGATGCAAAAAGTTTCACCTCAATGATTGGGCAGATTTTAAGATGAGCATGAATGTGAAATCATGATGCACAAAATGAAATTCTGAATCATGAGTGGGGAAACTCATGAATGCCCTGTTTTTGGTAAGTTTTTCTTCATTGTAAGAACTCGGCTCTTAAGCATTCTTAAAAGCATAGAAAAGGAACAGCATTAAAGTAATCTGCAAGACTGAATGCGTCTGAAATATACTGGAAGAGGCTCTGCCATCACAGTGCACTTGAACTTAAGATCCAGGTCAGACAGTTTCAGTCAAGGTTCAGCTGCACCATATATCTGAAGGCCAGTTTAAGTTGTCTGCCACTAAGGTGACACAATCTACCAATATGGCTTTGTAATCTTAGTTCTCATGAGGCAAGAAAGCTTGTTGGAGAGCATTTCAAGGTGCTACAAGTTCAGACAAGCCTCAGTCCTTGATTGAACTGATGGGATAAAACTGAATGGGAGTTCTAAGCCAAGCATCTGAGCACAGAAACAAGAAAGGATGTCTTGCTGGGTTATAAACTGAGCCACATGAGTGCCATTTGCCATTTCTAGCAACCATGTCCTGTGAGGAACTTGAGTATGTTTAGCTTGGAAAAGAAGAGACTGAGCAATGATACAAGAGTTCTCCTTACATATCTGAAAGGCTGTGAGTGGAGTGAGCTTGTTTTCTGCTCCTCCAAAAGGTAGGACCGAAACCAATGGATTCAAATTACACAAAAAGAGATTGAGGAAACATTAGAAAGAATTCTAACTGGATGAATGTTTTGTTAAGAGCTGTCTGACAGTGGAATGCATTACTTTGGAAGATGGTGGATTTTTTTTTTCACTGAAACTTTTAAAGAGAGGCTAGATGGCTATGTCTCAGGGTAATTCTGCAGTGGATTCCTGAATGGTGGGGTATAGGACTGGATGACCCTTCTGGCCATTCCAAGTCTATGATTCTACAGCTAGATAGGTGCATTGTGCAATCAGATCTATGTGTGCAGTTTTAGGTGCTGGATTGGAAATGCAGACACCTATTACATGTTTCTCTATCTATATATCATGTATACTAACAGATGTTCAGAACACTGATAATTTATCTCTTGAAAAGGCAAAAGAAAAGGCAAGTGGGGAATCAAATGAGTGCCTGTACTTCCTTTTTTCAGATAGGTACATAGTGCTATCTTGAAAATGCACATGCCAATATTGATCACCATAATCTTTGGCCTGAATTCAATTTTTAGTCCCACCTAGAGCAGAGTAGACTTTATTGATTCAGTAGGTCTTCCACTCTAGCTGAGATCAGCAGGTGGGTTTAGGCCTATGGGCAAGGCTCGGCAGTTTGGATTGGTCAGTGCTATATTTCTACTTTTCCAGGTTTAGATCAATGCTGATAAATACGGTACAACCTCTCAAATTAGGATGTTTTATAAGAAGAATAAGGAAAATTATTTTGCACACTGAAGTTATAGACTGTGATAATTGTATATAGTTCTGCTTCATTAAAAATCTTACTTGCTATTAGAATAGAGGGACTCAGATCTGGAAGACAAGAAGAGGAATAGAACAAAAAGAAATCCCACTGTGGGACTGTCTATTTGACACAGATGGAACCCTTGATTTAAAAATTCATCTGCAAAACTGAAATCACATAGAAATGTTAACCTTCTCAAATAAGCACAATTTTGAATATTACCTTTTCAGAAGGAATACAGAGTGCTATACTTTATACTATTTTACTAGACATGTAAAAAGCCTGAATTACAACCAGAAACAAACAAACAAACAAACAAACCCCTAATATTATATTAACTGGTCAATGTACAGTTATAATCTCAACTATACTTACAGGCCATATGATAATCAGTCTTCTAGCAATGTATGGGTTAATGCTCCAGTAGCAGAATGGAAGAAAGGTAATGTAGAAAATTTCTTGACCCATTGCAGCTGATATCCTGAACAGGTAATAGTAGAAATAATTCTTGACAACATACTCCTGCAAACTTTCCTAAGAGAGAGATATTTATGTGTTAGTAAATTTGTTAGAGAGCCAGGGTGGCTTGAGTGTTGGATTGGAAACTAGGAGAAGTAGGTTCGCATCCCAAATCACCAATGCAAATTACTGGGTGACCTTGGACAAATCACACTCTCTCAGCCTCAGAGGAAGGCAAGAGCAAACCTCCTCTGAACAAATTCTGCCAAGAAAACCCTGGGATAGGTTTGACTTAGGGTTGCCATAAGTTGTAAATGACTTGAAGACACAGAGCAAATAACTATACGAAAAACAACAACCCTGTTAAGAGATATCAAGTAGTACAAGCATTTTGAGACAGCTACAAACCAATTTAAAGATGAAGACCTGTTACTTTGTTTCAGATCAACAACACAGAAATTTGTTATTCAAATAATATATTCCATATAAACAAAAATCTAGTTCCCAGCACTAGTATTTTAATTGACAGCAAGGTACAGTAGATTCTCAACCTAAGCTAATATGGAAAAAATATATCTTTAACATGTCAGAAAATATGGCATAAAGTGTATTATACCGAACTTAACAAGAAGTAACAGTCTCACTCTGGGAGAAAACAACATATAAATGATACATTAATTAAATAATAAAACAGCCTTGAGGTAGTTCATCCTACAACTACCTCCAACCCCAGTTATTTTGGTAAGTGGTAAGAGACTACAGCAGTTATAGTCCAAATTATCTAGAAGGCCAAAGGCTGCCTAGTTCCCACCTCTGTAATAGATTTTCTTTTCATATTGTAGCTGGGAATACTCAAGGATAATTTAAGAGAACTATGAATGGATTTGGAGAACTCCTGGATTAAAACTGGAGAGAGAAGCAGGTTATTCAAATACAAACCAAACAAATCCATGTCTATGAATTCTATAAGCTTGAATTAAATAAACTTAATTATTAGAGAGAAAAAATATTTTCTTCCTTCTTGCAAAAGAATAATTTGTGAAGACATTTTATTCGCAACACAAATTAGCTTACAAAAGTGAACTGAGGCAAGCAAATGAGAGAAATGAAGACACATTGGGGGCACAACTTTAGCAATGTTAAATTCATGTGAGCTGAGCTATAGACCAGACCAGATAAGCAGGCTGGGCAACAAAATGATTAGCTAGGGCAACTATTTCCATAAGTTCTTTCCTTCTCCAGAATGGTACAAAGAGCTCAGGATCATTCTAGAGTATCCCACTGTCTTTCTTCCTGGTGCATATTACACCTTCCTTTACTCCAATATTACTTGATGTTTCTATACCAGGCACTAAGAGATGGCACAAAACACCTAAGAACCCACAGCCTAATCATATATGAATTAAAACAACACGCATGCAAAACAACCAGAAGAGTACAACAACAATAATCCTTTGGGAGAAAAAAGATTCTTTTGATTTCACTGGTTATACAAACATAATTAGAAAAATTACTTTCTTGACTGCAGCTCTCAGAATCCCCCAGCCAATGGCAATGGGAACTCTAGTCCAAAAAAAATATAAGCTTCTCAAGCTAAAAATCTGTGATGGTTGACACAACTATAATAATATGAAGGCATTGGGCTCAATCGCTATCCTGAGATAGGAAATGTGGTCTGCAAAGACAAACTTTGAATATAAACAGGGGCACACATTAAATCAAGGTTCCAAGCCCCTCCTTTCACCAAACTACTTTTACTTCTTCCTTGATATATCTTTATACTAATTGCTATTTCTCCTGAACTGATCACTGTGACTGTATTTAAAGAAACTATTTCGTAGGAAATCACATGATCCCTGCTTCTCACTTCATCAGCTAGACCTCTCACATTTTCTGTGAAATCCACTCCCAGACCACACATTTTCTGCAGTGCCTTTGGCACGAAACCCAACTTCCTATGCTCTATGTAACCTTTCTCAACCTGGAGCTTGCCAGATGATTTTGACTCCAGTGTTCATCACCCTCACTTACATGGATAAGGGTCATGGAAGGTGAAGTCCAAAACATCTGCAAAGGACTAGGCTGGGGACAGGTTCCCTTCTGTAATTAATTCTAAGTGTAATAAATACTTTGCTGAAACATTTTGTTTCAACATTTTTTAGTGTAAGCATAACATGGTGCTTTCCTGTCTACCTCATCCTACACATCTGGTAAGGTGTCAGTGTAAAATCTGCTTAAGTTAATCCTGCCTATAGATGTCCACTCAAGAGTCACCAAGGCTGGGTTAAGGCCAGATCTGTATGATAAGCACACAGACTAGAGAGAATACTTCCATTCTCATCACTTCCTTAGAACCAAAGGGCTGTAATGTATACATGTCACCACAAGTAACAACAAACTACTGATAGCTAGACTTTTTTATATTTATCAAGAAAAAAAGCAAGGCAACTCACTGGAAGAAATACCACAAGGTTAAAGTTTACCCAAAAGAATATGGATGAGAAGTGGGTTTTTTTAAACACTTTCCCTTTTTAAACACTTTTTAACACTTTTTTTAAACACTCTTAACACATCAAACTCCAAACTGCATCATTTGAAGTTTAATTACTGATAGTGATGCTTGTATTTTTGCTGCTGGTTTTTGCCTTTGGCACCATCTATCATTAGATTATGGTCCCTGAGAGTTCTGAAATTCAGTTTGGCCCTTGGGTTGGAAAATACTCCCCACCCCTGCAGAAGAACTTGTGGATCACCTTTATGAAAAATTACTCTGTGGTTACTCACTAATTCAAAATGCCATTGGTGACTATGTAAACGAGTCTTTAAAAATTATCTCAACCAGCACAAAAGGCTTAAAGGAATGGGAGGAGAAAATGAGAAATTATGCATCCCATTGTTACTGCAGCTTCTAGGCCGCCTTGGCGATAGCATAAAGATATCCTTTTGATATCAATAATTTGGCTTTCTTCCACCACCCCTCTCCACGTGTTCGTGAGGCCCCCAGACAAGCATGAACCTAGGCTTAGCGGCTGATTGCTGCAATATCCCTAAACAATACAGGCAAGCCAGAATAGCCAGATCGCCACTTCAGGAGACCTTCTGGCAAACACCCTGTTATCTATGCGCGCCACCTACAAAGGACTCCCTGCCCCAAGCAGGTAACCTGACTAGCTGAACTACCAACGATCAAGCATCGCACATTTGCATACTGGCTCCTCCTTTGTCAATTCGGACCTAACTCAACCATGTTAAATTTTGACCTTTCCGAGGCTTTGTCTTGCACCCGAAATCCATTGTTCTCACCAAGTATGGCATAGCCTGCAGTCACATCTCTCCCTATAAAAACCTCTGATTCCGAGACCCTCCTTGGGTCGCTCCCGAGTTCCAGACTGCCTTGCTGCCTCTTTGCTTGGCGAGCCTCCCCTCAGCTCCACGTGCTGAGCCACATCGAACCCAGCATCGCTCTCTATTCTCCCAGACTTCAGGACAGGTTTTGTATCATCCAAACCAACTATCCTTCTGAAAAATCCCTCTATTCCACTCCCACCTTTATTTTCTATAGTTATCTGAGTGAGTGAGTTGCATACATTGTTTGGCTGTATTTTAATAAAGATCTCATTTATTCTTTTAAAACGGTTTGCTTCTTGACTGGCCTGACCATAGGGTCCAAGCTCATGCTAAGTTACCCTGCCTCTCATAATGCTAAAGCAGTACTCAGAGCTAATTTTCCCCACCTATAGTTGAGCACATTTTGGTGTCCCTCACAGGACCCCCAGTAAACAGGGTAACACCATATTGTTCTGGTAAATTGTGATTTATTGTAAGCTATTGGATCATATATGCTCCTGGATCTACATTTCACGAAGGACTTAATTATCTGTTCTTACAATGTATTGTTATCAAGTGCCACCATGTGAAAAACAAAACGTACCCTGCTTTTTCAACACACCAGTTGTTCTTGGAAAGACACTGAGAACTGAGCCCATGGAATGGAGCCCTGGGACTGCAGGAGGAAGGACCACAGGGATGTTTTCTGGGCCCTTGCTACCTCCTGAATCCTCAGACTGATCTTTTTCTAACCAAAATAGAGGTGAATTGCTACTTCTGGAAGCCTCCAAGTGCAATAATTTATCTTCTAAACAGTCTATAAAGCCTCCTATACTGTTTAAGATTTTTTTAAAAAAATACTCACTTTGAGAACAAGAGGTGAACTTCCAAATGATTTGGTTTTGGGGTTTATTTGTGGTAATCTATGTGGTTTTGGAGCATCCTAGGGTATATAAGTGGACCCTGGACCTGCTGTACTTGCTTACCGCAGCTATATAAGCATCTTAAGTGAAAAAAGTTGATTAATACTCCTGAATATAGGAAGCAAGAACAGGCAGAGTTTATGCCAATTGCCCTCCAGCATCCTCTCTAGGTTGTTTTTTTAATATTTGCATGCTTCAGAACCATACACCTGCCTGCCTGCCTGGCCTATGGCATGGCACCAGCAGGAATAATGTAGGATACACAGGCCAGGAATACATCTTCTATATTCCTGAAAGCTAGGAACAGAATACCATCCAACTACTATCGGTAGAGCCTAATAAAAGATTAATTTACTAATGCCACAGTAAAAAGAAAGAAAGAAAGAAAGAAAGAAAGAAAGAAAGAAAGAAAGAAAGAACAGAAGGGATTTGTTCTAATGTTATATTTGTCACCCCATTTTCTTTTCAATAAACTAAATAAATGCAATAAATTACAACAACATGAATGGGCATGAAACTCCAAGTCCTACCGACGAAAGCAATGATAGGTCCTTTCTAGCTCCTGAGATGCAGCTCTCCAAGCTACCATATTTACTGACTAGCATTGATAATGGAAGACAGGGGGATGCAGTTCAGCAAGTTATTGTTTATCCATTGACTAAAGGGTTGAAAGAGACTTGGCTACAAAACCAAAACACAGAGGAACGGGTAGGTGAAGAAGACAGGAGAGTGATGGAAAATAAAGGAAGAGAGGAGAAGAAGAAATTCAGGCAAGCTTCCTAGAAACATTCCCAGTCTCACAGGTTCTGAAAGATTTTCTCCAGCACTTTGCAATTCAGATACCATAGTCATGAAAGTGTTAATATGTTCATTCAAAAATCTAGGATTTAACAATTTCATTCTTGTAAGTCTGATTATAATACCACTTTGTTTTGCAATACTGGGAGAGTCAAATAATCTCTTCAGTTTTTCCCATATTTCTTTAGCACTTTTCAGGTCCCTGATGTGATAAACAATGCTTGGATCAATGGCTAAGCAGATATAAGCAGTTGCTTTCTCATCATCTTCGTCAAATTTCTGCTTTGCCCTATCTTCTGTGGGCCGCTGTCCTTTCACAACTTTAAACAGTCCCATTGTAGTTAATTGCATTTGCATATTCCAAGACCAATTTCGGTAATTGCTACCAGTTAACTTTTCAATAGTAAGCAATAGATTAGAAGCCATTGTTCAAGCGGTCAGTCTCTGCCGGCCGGGTGCCACGTGGTCATCAAACAAAGAACTTCTCTTCTGGGCCCGTGACCCAAATTTGTGGGGGAAAATGAGACTGAACCTGTCAGGATCCAATCTTCATTTAGCAAAGTCACACAGAGAAGCGGTAGAAGTTTTATCTAATGACTTGTGGCTTCAGACTGGTACTTGGAATAAACACAGATGCAGGTAGCTTTGAATAAAAGACTAAATACTTTACTAATGACTCTTCATTTACATCTGTATTGAAAGAGCCTGCTACCTGTCTAATCTAGTGAATAGGAGATTCTTCAGTTTAACTCACCATCCTCCTTGATGGGACTCAAACTCGGAGCATGCGAAGAAGAGTTCAGGGAAAGCAGCCATTGAGAACAAAGAGAGAGAGAGAGAGAGATCTCTAGAGAGAGAGGGAGGTCTTAACTTTTATAAGACCGATGACCCAAGCAACTGTCCTGGGTCACATGATCTGAGCACCAAAGGTATTTATGATCATGCAATAAAAGACAGAGAAAGGCAAATGGAGAAGATCTGGCATGCAACAGAAAGGGAGGCCCTATCTGGCTATTGCCCATCTGTTCTAATAACAAGATGGAGCGGGGAGAGAGAATGCTGGTAATTTTTCCAACAGTATGGTGTAGTGGTTTGAGCATTGGAAAATGCTAGAGACCAGAGTTTGAATCCCTGCTCAGCCACGGAAATCCACTGGGTGACCTTGAACAAGTTATGTTCTCTCAGCCTCTGATAAAAGCAAAGGCAAACCCCTTCTGCACAAATCTTGCCAAGAAAACCCCATGATAAGGCTGTAAGTCTCTTTAATATTATAACATGCCGGTAATGGAATAAATTATCTCTCTCATCTTAAGAAATGACTCAATGATATAAGACCAGAGGCAAACAGGCTTCTAGTATGCCCTGTGGTTTAATTTTACTTACTGCATTTATTTATTGCATTTAAAAGCATCAAAGGTTATAAGAAAGCAACAGCATCACATGGAAGATTTGTACATGCTAGTGAATTACCAAATTTTAAGTGGAGATATACCTTTCCAGAGGTTAATATAAATGCATTTGAAGAAGCTACACTTGTTTTCATATACATGATCCATCCACATATAAAACATTTGGGTTCTAAATCCAGTTTCAAAATGAGGAGGGAAGGCATTGAATCCTCTGCATAGTCTGCCCCGAAATTCCATTTCTTAATTCTCTATGATGGCAATACCAGAAATCAAACTAGCCTGGGATGAGAAGAGGCTTTTAGTCTCTCCTCTTTCTTGTGGTTGTAACAGAGAAAAGGGACGGGCTAACAAATAACATTCGGTTATTTTTACAAAGCTTGTGCAAATAAATATCCTTTAACTGGTGCCTAGATGACAAAAGGATGGAGGACAAGTGAATCACTAACAGAGGAGTCTCATAACTTTTCAGGTGCCACCATCAACAAAGGCCTGCCATATGTGGTAGTTCTTGAGACCACTCTAATAAGGGGAACCAGAAGCAGTACAGTTGACCCTCCATATTCGCTAGGGTTAGGGGCACAGGACCACCGCAAAAGTGGATAAATAGCAAATATCAAAATGCAGGAGGAAGGGGGGAACAAGGCATGGTGGGGAGATCACCCAGAGTCCAAACCAGGTCACAAAAAGGGAAGGGAAGAGGGGATAGGTTGGCATGGTGGCCCTATACATCCATCTGCTTCCTTGGATGTATGTGTGGGGCACTGGGAGCAGATGTCTCATGCTGAGAAACTGGGGCACAAGCTGTCCTTATCTGGCCAGGTAGTGTCTGGTGGAGAAGGAGGAGGGCCAGAGCTGGGGTTTTAAAGGACTGCATGACCTGATGGGAGCTGACGAAAGTAAATGTTCCCCCAGGACAGAAGAGCTTCTAGGGCGGACAAGAGTTGAGAAACTCACAAATAATTAAATCCGTGAAAGTCAAACCCACAAATTTGGAGAGCTGACTGATTTTAAATCCCAGGTGGGAGAAGCAGCCCTTTAACAACCTAACTCCTGAGTCATTACAACTGTAGCCTCCAAACTGTCTGCAAGAGAAGTCCCACACAGAGTCCAACTGAAAAGTGATCAAAGCATGAGTTACTGTGGACAGATTATCTGGAAAGCCAACATTAGCCGGGTTAGGCAGTTCTCACCTGGCTTCAAAAGAGTAGAAAAGGAGAGAATATTTAATAATATACAAATGATAGACAAAAGAATGGGTGGGCCAGGGGCTTCCTAAGTGCTGGGAAACCCTGATGAAGAGAATACTGGAGGGAGAAGAATTCTCACAGTTCAGGCCATGTTCTTTGTGAAGACCCAATGAGCATCTTTTGCACTGAATAAGTCCTGACCTGCAAATAGTTACTGAAAACTATGCCATTTGAAGTCTTTCTTGCAAGGAGAAACATGGTAAAATTATTCATTCTTGCCTACAAGACCAAAATTTACATACATCTCTCCAAAAGGACTAATGTCTCTTTTACCAAATTTTCACTTAGTGTAATTATTCTAAGTTGTAAAGGGAAACCTGTGGCTTAGATTCTAAGAAGTTGCTTCAGAAAGTTCATGAAAAGAAAGCTTCTTATTCCTTCCTTCCCCTCCCCATCTACCTCCCCCTGTGACTCTGCCCCCCAGAAATCTCTTTAGGTGATCTTCCTGAATAATGTAGACTTCTAGGGTGTGTGTGTTTGTTTGTGTATGGAGATTTAATTTTTTCTCAGGACCATCCCTACCATTACCCAGAATAAGGAAATCATTTCAAGCAGGTGATATGGGAAGCACCTTAACAAGGAAAGGTAACTTGGCCTGTTCTGTAAATACTAAGGTAGCCTAATGCCACCATTTTGCTATCATCTGACTTTCGGCACTTGGGAACTGAGGAGACCATTTTTCTCCTTTGCCTCAGGCAGTAAAATTTCTTGGACAGCCCTTCTTAAAACTTCTTTGAAAATCCATCCAAAAAACTAGAAACTCCCAGATTTTGCTCCTATTCTTTTCCAATTTTATTTTGGAAATCAATATACATTTTGTTTATCCTAGAATATTTTTTCTTAGCTTTGGGTAGAATCAGAGATCAGCTTCTCAGGTCAATCTGTTTTTAATTTAATATAAAGTCAGAAGGAACAGCAACAAGATCAATCAGTCTGGATAGACACAGAGTTAACTTATTTCAAGAGAAGCCAAATAATTTCATGATGGTCTGTTAGACACGAGGTATATTTGGGTCTTTTACTGACGTGACAAAAGTTGGTTATTTTAGAGAAGGGCAGAGGAACACAGCTCCCACGTTTCCAGCATATCCATTGTTAGATATGAGAATGACATGCATTCACGGATTGGTCTCTTTCTCACTAAATGTTCTTTTTAATCCAGCTCCACATATCTCTCTGTACCTCACTGTCGTGTGCCTTCAAGTAATTTCTGACTCATAGAGATTCTATTAAGGGGTTTTCTTGCCAAGATTTGTTGAGAGGGATTTTTGCCTTTGCCATCCTCTGAGACTGAGAGAGTATGACTTGCTCAAGGTCACCCAGTGGGTTTCCCTCTCTAAGCAAGGATTCAAACCCTGGCCTCCAGAGTTGTACTCCAACACTCAGACCACTACACTATTCTAGCTCTCACCCTCACTGCTGTTGTGTGCTTCCACATCATTTCCAACTTATGGCAACCCTATCACAGGGTTTTCTGGGGCTGCGTATGTGTGACGCACCCAAGGTCATCCAGTGGGTTTCCATGGCCAAGTGGGGAACTGACCCCTGGTCTCAAACCATTACACCACACTGGCAAATAACCCTCATTAGCCAAAGGCGGCTGCTGCTGCTGCTATTATTATTATTATTATTATTATTATTATTATTATTATTATTATTATTATTATTTTAATGCAGGGAGGGGAAAAAGGCAAATGGTACACAAAATGCACTAATGAACTGTTCTAAGCACCCATTTATTTCAGCAGGCACTATTTCTCCCCTTCCCCACCCCCACAATCTCTCTGACAATCTCGTCACCCAGTTTGCTTTTATCTAAGAATTAACCGCAAAAAAAAAAGAAAAAAGAAAGAGTTATCTCGGAACCTGGTTAGATGGCCAGTTAGCCAAGTCCTTACGTTTCGAAGGTCCTTTCCGCACTAGGCTTTTCTAGTGCTATTATTCCAGTTTCAACATCCTATGGAATCCCGGGGCTTGAGGCCCCTCCCTAAACTGCAAACCCCCGGATTCCATAGGATGTTGAAAGTGGAATCATAGCGTTATAGCAGCCTAGTGCGGAAAGGGCCAGAGAAAGGCGCCCCCTCTCGGGGCGATAACTTACCGTGAGAAGGAACCTGCCTTCAGCCCCAGCCGAGATGCCGGGCGCCGGGGGCGCGGGCGGCCCCTCTTTCTAGGTCAGAGGCCGCAGCTTGAGGCGCAGCCCCTCCGGCGAGCGAAGCCCCGGCCCTCCTCCGCCCGGCCGCCCCTTGGATCCCTTACCTGCCTCCAGCCCCTGCGGGCGCGGCGCTGCTCGGCCGGACTGAGCCCGTTGCGAGCGTCCTGCGGCTGAGAGGGAAGGTGGCTGCCGTTGGCCGCCGCCTTCGGCCGCCGCTCCCCGTCTCCTCCTTCCTCGGCGGCGGTCAGGAAGAGTCCGCAGCGGTGCTGGAAGCGGGCGACCAGCTCGGAGTCCATGAGGCTGCTGTGGAGGGAGCCCATCATCCCGCTCGGGCGTGGCGGGGCGGAGGGGGAGAGAGGAGAGCGCGCGCTGGGCCGGGCTGCGCTGCGCTGGGCCGGGCCGGGCCGGGCTCGGCTCGGCTCGGCTCGGCGCAGCGCGCTCACTCCTTCACTCACTCCTTCCTTCCTTCCTTCCTTCCTTCCCGCCAGCGCGTTGCGGAGGAGGCCGGGCGAAAGGGCGGAGCTCGGGACGGCCCGCGGACAGGTGCAGGCGGCCGGAGCCCCGCCCCTTCCCGCAGGTGGGTCTCCCCGGCCCCTCCTAAGGCCGAGCAGCCTCTCACCTGAAGGCAGAGCCAGGGTTTCCTGCCCTTCTGCTGCCGGTGGCGGGTGCCCTTCTTCTTCTCTTCTGCTGTTGGTCCTTTTATTTTACAGTCAGCCCGCCACATTTGCCGGTTTCACTTTTCCGGATTCGATTAGTCTCGGATGACTGGCTGTCACCTCTGCTGCTGCCCTATGCCATTTTTAATAGGGGCTCCAAGCCTTGTGAGACTGAGAAACTGCAAATCAGGCTTGTGATCCCTCTTAAAAATGGTGTGGGACAGCAGCGGAGGTGGCAGTCAGCCCCACTGGCCACCCACTTCTGCCTTGTGAAGGAACCCTGGTGCCTCAGAGGAATCCATGGTGGATTGAATATGGCGATCATACTTTTTGTGTGTGTTAAATACGGTTTGGGAGGCCCTAGAATTATTCAGTTTTTCCACTTTCATGGGAGTCTTGTGCCCCTCACCATAGGGAATGTGAAGGGATGACCGTGTTTTGTTTTATTTTTCAGCCACAGGATTTCATTAAAGGACAACAGCCTGCTCTTTCAACAAGATCATCCTGCCAAGGAAGGTGCTTTATATGGAGTCGGTAAGAGTCATCACAACAACCCTGTTAGGTAGGTTAAACTGAGAGTTAATGATTTGCCAGAGGTCACCCACTGAACTTCTGTTCTGAGTGGAGATTCCGCATTACACTGTTGTAGTGCTATTATTCCACTTTCAACATCCTGTGGAATTTTGGGAGCTCTCTGGCTGAGTATTCTAAAGGCCCCTAAACTGGAAACCCCAGGATTCCATAGGATGTTGAAAGTGGAATGACAGCACTGTAACAGTGTAGTACAGAAATGGTCCTAGTCCCACATGCTGATAGGAGCCCAGGAATTGGATATTATTCTATCTCAGCAAATTTCAACACTTGCCTTCCCTCTCTGACCTTTATGTTCTGGAAGGCTGGCCGTGGCTTTTGCGGTCACAAGTCTGGACTCCTCTAGCCAGCTGCGGGGGGTGGGCATGCTGACTAGGAGATTCTGGGAATTGCCACTGAAAAAAGTCACCTTACCAGGCTCCTTTGGATAGTGTCTACTGTAGCAGGACTTGACAGTCTTCCAATATACTGAGAATCTGGAGCCAACTTGGTTTCTTTGTGGCTCCAGAGAGTGAGGCAAGAACCAGTGGTGGAAATGTCAGAGAAACAGGTTTTCCTGAGCATTTGTGGGTTCTTTACTGGTGATATTTTACCGGAGGCTACAAAGGCATGTGCCAGGGATGTAGTACCTGCAAGCTACCTTGCAAAGCCTCACCTGAATAAGGGACTGGACTAGATGATGTCCAAGGTATCTTCCATTTTCTGCCACAATAAGCTGAGTCAAAGGCCTGCCCAAAACAAAAATATATTTGTTTGGCAGTTGAAGGAGAGCAGATAGGGGCTAACCAATACCCTCACTGTGGGAAGGTATTCAGCAACTCGGCAGCAGCCATTGAGAAGGTTGTCTCCTGTGTCTTCATAAACACACCTGTGATGATTGCAAGGATTCAGGAAATTTGCCTTCAGTTTCACTTAGCTAGGAATTTTCTTACCTTTAACAGATCACTAACTTCAGCTTGACCTACCTCACAGGGTTGCTGTGAGTACGCAGAGGGGGCATGTGTTTAATCCTAGGACTTGTTTAGGGTTTTAGTAAGCTAACCATGCACTTTGCCAAGTTGTACTCATAGTTTGCCACCTCTTAGCAGCATAACTGTGACTACTGAGCATGCTCAGTCTTCACTGGGCTGTTTTGCACATCCCTTCAGGGGGTTTTCTTCCCTCTAAAGAGTTGTTTCTTGTTGTTGCCTTGTGTGTGGGGGGTACTTATATAAATCTTAGACTTTTCTCAAGTTTGCAGATACCTTGCTCTTGAGGAGGCTGGCATCATTTTGGCTATAGAGTTGTTGAGACTCAGAGAATGAGTCTGCAGTTTATAGGAAGATGATATTTAGTTTCCAACCATGCTATTTAGCTAGTCAGAACCACATCAAAGTGTGTTACATTCCTACCCCTCTTCGAATAGTTTTGATGCTGCACTGGAAAACATCTGTGGGGAAATAACTAAAAATGCTGTTAAGAGACCCATGGTAATACAGTAATTATAGAAATCGAGTGATGCTATTTTTCTAAACAGTCTTACAAGAGCAGGTATGCATAGCATAAGCTCTCTGCTATTTGGACATATTGAAAAAGAGCAGGAGGGAAATATAACAAGCAAAATGAAAGGGTTAAAGAAAGGGTTAAAGAAGTGATATGAGTCCTGATGAGAACTCTGCTGAATTTAGCCAAGGCCTTCCTTAGACAATTATACTGTGGATGGCAGAGGCTGGCAAAGTTACTGTCTCGACTGTACCTTCCCATCTTCCACCTCCAGCCAGCATAGCAACTGAGATATTCTCTCTTGTGTCTTTAAAGTAATATAGCTCAGCAAAACCAGGAAGTGGTTATTGTATGCCAAGTCAAAAGTAATGTTGGTAACAGTTTTAATTAACACCTTTGGTTTATATTGGGGGCACCTTTAATAATGTTAGAAATGCCTTTAATTTAGCCTGGCTGATGCTATTCTTGAGGGAGTGCTGCCAGTTTCTATTACTAGTATAATGACTATTCTGTCTCTCTCTCAGCTTCTTTACAAGACTGCAGCACAGAGGCACCAGTCTACAGAATGCAGCCGTCAGCAGCACAGTCCTATGCCCTGCTTTCAGTATTGCTGCCTTGTAACAGCTTGCACTGCATACTCTCTTGTGGTCCCAGTGCCATTCTTTGTGCTATGAGGATTTTGTGGTGTGCAATTCACTGAAATCACAAAATAATAAAAGTTCAGATGAAATACTTAACTACTAACAATTTTATAAACAATTAAGCTTCTTGGATAAATGTGAACATTTTTGCCTGACACCAGTAAGACTGCAATGTAGGTGCAAGTCTGTTTAGTGATGATGTTCTATAGCTAAGGAATCACTGTTCAGAAAAGTCTTTCCCTTGTTCTTGTATAACCCAACAGCAGTAATGGAGTCAACTGGAAGAGGATCTTGGAAGAAGATCTTAAAGTTATGGGCAAGTTAACTTGTCAAGAGGTACTGTTCAAAAATATGTGAATCCCAAGCTATTTGGGGATTTCCTATCAGCACTATGAATCAAGCACACATTTAAAACAGATAGCCAATAAATTTTGTTCAAAATTGGTTTAACGTATACAAACTGAGCCCTAGTACTTACAATTCTGGCAACCATTTTCTGCGCTATTTCATGTTTCTGAGTAGCAGAAACCCCAGAACTGTTTTTAATGTGGGGCAGGGTCTCAATATTGGCAGGCAGATGGTTATTAATTTTGGCTACTTCAAGTACTTTCAACAGGAGGGAAAAATACTTTGGATCATCAAACATTCTTAAATATGAAGACTTTTAAAAGTACAACATCTACCTCAGTGGTTCTCAACCTGTGGGTCCCCAGATGTTCATGGACTTCAGCTCCCAGAAGCCCTGAGCATTGACCATAATGGCTGGGGCTTCTGGGAGCTGAAGTCCACAAACATCTGGGGACCCACAGGTTGAGAACCACTGATCTACCTAGAGGCACTTCCCACATGTTCACCGTAGCTTACTCCCAAGTAACTGGACAGAACAGATTATAGGCAGCCTTTATTATTACTGGGAAGGCTCAGTAACAATTGCTATCAAGATATTACTTAGTGCTTGATCATTTAGTACAATTCTGACTGATAGTTGCTGAGGAGGTTCAATTACAAGGGACCCTTAGTGGTCCATTTTAGCCAGGTCATTTTGTGGGGAAACTCAGCCCTCACAAACCTAGTCTGGGGTGGGGGCTCAATTCTCTCCTTGTTGCAGAGTGCATGCTGATTACTGTTCAATGACATCCCATATATAATGAAGTGCAGTAATCCAGCCAGGAAGTTAGCAGAGAAAAGAGTTATCAAGCAGTTTCTGCAGCTGGTGACCTAGGCAAAGCTGGAAGACAGCATTCTGTACTACAAAGCCTATCTTAATTTCTAGAAGTGCCTCCAAATGTACACCTTTTCTTTCAGGCACAAGACCAAAACAAAACATTCCCGCACACACATGCACATAATTCCACCCACTGAATGGATAAATTGCTGATACATCTAAATGTATCTGATCTATTTTCGTACTGGGGAAAATGTTGCTTACTTAGAATTTTGCTTTTCACAGCACAGATACTGTGCCAGCTCCTTAGGACAAAAGGCACCACTCCTAACTAGGTGTTCTACATGTGCAAAGCTTGTGCAACAATGTTTTAATTGTCTGAGGCTGTATAGTAAGTATAATGGGCAGTTCAGAGCATTTACCTTGAAATAGCCAAGGTTACCAATTTGCACTCAAGGCAATTACTACTGATGGTGCAGTATTTTAATATAGAAAGTTGTACAGAACAGCAGGGCATCAAAATCTTCACTGGAATGACTCAATGTTGCCACACAAATAAGGTAGACTATTTGGGATGCATATAAAGTCATCTGCAGCTATAGCAGTCAGCTAATTTCAAGCTGGGGTTGAAGATACTAGCAAGTGTATAATATTAATATTAGTTTTACTAACTTTACTATTAAGATGTAATTTATTATTTCTTAACTTCCCTTTAATAAGATGAAAAAGTGTACATGGTTCTGGTCGTCTCCACTTTATCTTCACAACAACCTGTGAAGTAGATCAGGCTGGGAATGACCAGTTCAAAGACAAGTTTCATGGTTCTTTGCAGTTGGAAGTCAGATTGCTCAAGTTCTAGTTCAACAGTCTAACCAGCTTGAGGCAGCCTACACTGTTATTCCTTGATGGTCCTCTATTCTAGCCAGATAATAACTAGATTCTAACTAGATTCAGACTGCTTTTACTTTTAGCAAGATAGTTACGCTGTGAGCCTTCAGATCATACCTGGGAATATCAAATAAATCCTATCCAAGAATGGAACTAGATAGTACAAGAAACCTCTTTGTCTCTCTCCTCCTTTATATCTCATATTGTTGTTGTGTGCCTTCAAGTCATTTCTGAGTTATGACTACCATGGGTTTTTGGGGGGTGGGCTGAGAGTATGTGATGTGCCCAAGGTTACCCAGTGTTTCCATAGCTGAGTAGGAAATGGAATCCTGTTCTCCAGGGTAGTAGTACAGCGCTCAAATCACTACACCCTGATGGCTGTATATAGTGCAATGCAAATAGTAATCTGCCATGATCAGGCAATGCATTCCCTCTACTGCTTGTAAGCAGTGGCAGAATACATCATGGAATGATGTTGTGTCATGTTTGCATTTTGGCAAAGAGGATGCACAAAGTGGTTGCAGCTTGTTTCTTCTTCAAACACCTACCATGGCTTCCTCTTACATCAACCAACCAACAAGTGTGAGTTTCCCCAAGGAGTTTGGATCCTATTTCAAATACTTCAAAATTGTTGATGATATAACATGAGAAGTTAGGTATCAGGTCTATGAGATCTATATTAGGTTTTTGTTTTTGCTAGGATCATGAGGTCCACTAGCCAGATCCAGATACAAAATAGTAGCACAGGTTGTAGAATCACTTACTTGCCACAAACCATGAGCCATGTCCATGCATCTCAAGAAGAGCTTGAAGGAGATACTTTTTGGGACTACAACTCACAGAAATGCCCAGTCTGAATGGCAAGAATTACAAACAAAACAATTCAGATAATCTGGATATATCTACATCTGAATTACTGCAAGTCACAGCTCAAAAACTGTCACAGGGAACTGCACAAATACCTGGGATGCTTTTAAATACTCCTCATACTTACAACCAAAAGACATTGTAGGCAGCTGTCTCCTTTTATTTAATGCATTTTTAGTTGAAAAAAAAGACAATGGAAGTGATAGAAAAATATGGGAACACACAATAGACAACAACCATCATCTGGACCACCTTTAAAATTTGAAGTATGCAGTAGGATGATTGCATAATATATGCTTTTTCCGGAAGCACCCTTGGTCAAAGGCACCTCACAGACATATGCTGTGTGTGAGGGACACCAGGCTGGGAAAGAAGTGATTAGTACAAAATAGTCATTTTGTTACTTGCACTTTTGTTGCTAGGTCATGTTAAACTAGTGTGAGTCAGAAACACTTGCTGATCTAGTATAAGCACCCAGAAATCTACCAGTACATCCTGATAGTCTTAATGTCCACAGCTAGTGTACATCACCCCTGTTTAGGCTTTTAATGACCGTATTGTTTAAACAGACAAGAAGGAGAGTAAACTAGCACTTCCTCTGTGTTATCACTTTGCTCATGTGGAAGCAACACATCTGAAAATGAAAGCATATTTCTGTGGTTGACAAAGGGGTATAGTTGAGCCTGGGCTGACAGGGCCAAGATACTGGTTTTCCTTTTAATTTCAGGGGTGATGATATCATTTGTTATCCCTTTCAGGTTTCCCTTTTCTCTCTCAGCTTAGCTAAAAATGTCAGAGGAATGGAAGGGAAAATGAATAGTTGTGAACAATTCTTGTTGTAAAGGAAAATATTTTAGAGTGTCTTGATCTTGAATTAAGGTCCATCAGCTTTATAAAACCCCTACCCCTAGTGGAGATGAAAACTGAAAGAACTTTTTCTTTGCTGTGGGACAATAGCTACCTGCATTTTTGGACGATCCTTGTGGGTATGGCAGTTGTAGGTGCTGTCGATCTGTTGCCAGGTAATAGAATGCAAGGCCAGCAGGAGGACAAACTGAGACAGCTAGCAGTTCAGTAGAGCTTGCCTGTTCAGGATGTAGCAGAAGCATAGTCAAAAGTCAGTCCAAGAGTTCAGGACTCCAGCAGGCAGCAAGGTCAGACAGTCTAGAGGTCAGAAAGCCAAACAGGCAGCAAGCAGGGAGTCTGTGATGCACAAAGGCAAGGACTGGCAAACACGATAAGTTGTTTCTGGCTCTGCCTTCCTTAAAAAGGCTGGAGCCAGTTGGCTCTCCTCCCAATCTACCTCCCAGTGTGCTTGCATCTGCTTGTCCTTCTTTGAGGCTGCTGTTCACCTGGAGAAGCTGACTCCTGGCCTGTGACAATGGGAGCTGTCAAGAGAAGCTTGTACTACAAACTTTATACTATGGAACTAAGTACTGTAAATGTTTTTCTGCAGATTATGAAGAAAACCTAGTGCTTACACACTCAGGTTTGGTTTGGTTTTGTTGCTCTAGTGTATGGAAAATATATATACATATATACTTCACAAGTTCTAGGTGTTTTAAATCTTTAAATAAAAAAAGAAAATCACAGATGGTCTGGATACCACATGATTTAATATGACTTTGCTGATTTCTTTGTTAATATTTCTGTGTTAATGGTACAAAGTACAATGATGATTTCCCTACAAATGTTTACAATGCTACAAAGAAAACAATAGCTACTTTAATGTTAATATTTAGTATCAACATTTACAGACTAATTCATTGTACTCTAGCAGATTGCTATTCCAATCCTTTATCAATTAATCACTGTAAGCCATCTTGTGGAAAGTTTAAATAATGTAAATCCTTCCACTTTATACTTTCTTCACATCACACTGAGCATAAACAGTGGTGTTAAAGGCAGAATATTGTTCTAACTGCTAAAATTACACCTACATACACACTGTCAAAATTTTTCAGTCTGTGGCCCAAACAATTGGGGATTGAAGCAATTTCACCAGATTCCTCCAGGGATAAGAAATTCTCTCAGTTTCTCATAGGCTGGGCTCATGATTAGCAATGGGTATAGCACAATGCTCTGTCTTTTTTTGTAAACTTTTTTTTGGGGGAAGGAGGGGTGTGTGTGCATATAGCAAGTGTAGCTATTGTGCTGGTACTGCAGCCTGGCCACTATTGTGGATTCTTCAAATTTCAAAGTGTGTATGTGGGACAGAGGGAGGAAAGGTAGCTGACATCAATGAAGAAAAAGTGACAGAGAAAATATGGAGAGAATCCTGCAAAGTGATATTCCATTTCCATCTTAAACTGTTCTTGTTCTTTCTTCCAGTTTTTGTACCTCCTTCCTCTGAGTTTAATCCTGCTCTGCCTATGATGTGTTCAGTGTACCAGTTAAACAGGGTGATAAAATGCAGGCTTGCCTGACCACCTTGCCATTTGGAAATCATTCTGTTGCTCCATACTCTGCTCTGATGGTAGCCTTTTGTCCTGAGTACAGGTGCTATGTCATATCTGGTGCTATCTCTGGTTTCATTTTGAATTGTCTCACTATAGGATTTTCATGCTAAAAGACATTTAAAGGGGGTTTACTATGTTTCCTTCTGTGCAGTACTAACTAGTGTTAGCAATTGTGTCACTGTCATTGTCTCTAAAATCTCTGCCCTTGTCACCTCCTACTACTGCTACCACCCAGTAGCTGTTTGGCACATTTAGCCTGGCTTCTCAGCAAAAGCCTGTCTGATATGAGAAACCTTACCAGCAGTGCTGGTGCTGTCAACGTAGCCTCTTGCCTCGCAGGACCAAACAGTGCCACCACTTGGAAAGGCAGTACCATTGTTGGGATCTGATCAACTACTGGTACGTATTTGCAATTTAAAGCAGCACAGGTTTTGCTTTGTTGTTGTTGTGTACCTTCAAGTCATTTCTGGCTTATTGTGACCCTAAGGTGACCCTATTGTGGTGTTTTCTTGAGAAGATCTGTTCAGAGGGTGTGCGTTTTTAACGTCCTTTGAGGCTGAGAGAGTATGACTTGCCGAAGGTCACCCAATGGTTTTCCATGTTTGATCAGATTTTCAAACCCTGGTCTCTAGGGTCCTAGTCCAAAATCCAAACCACTAAATCACACTGGCTCACAGTTTTTGGTTATTCCGGGTCTGTTTCAGCCATGCAACTGTGCTAAGAGAGCTATCATCCAACTATAATCCACTGTTTCAAACTGACTGCTGCACTGTTTTGCAAATGAGGTCATAAATTCCATATGGGCAGGTGTCTAACATGCTGGACAAATCGCTTTCTTGCTGGCAGCACACTAGCCCATAGCCAGGTTTCCAGTCATAAAGGAAGGATTACATTCCTGCTCAGGCTGCTTTTTCACTTTTTCCCACCGTAGAAGGCAAGACTGATTTTTTCTTTGAAGAAAGCTACCTTATGCCTAGTTACTGCCAGGGGAAATGAGTCATAGTTAAATCTCCCCATGTGACCAGAGAAACCACATTCTCTTACTCCATCAAGCAAGATTTTTTTTTTAAGGCCAATTATTTCAGCAGCCAAAAGGGTTCCTAGAGGAGAATGGCAACAGTATGCCAGAGCTATTCCAGGCCAGTTGTCATAACTTCATGCTCTGTAGCATCCACAGAAGATTACTGTGTGCACATGCACACACATAGTAATACACACACACTCATGCATGCCTTTACACAGACACACCAAGACACAGAAAAACATGCTTACATTTACACATACACATTCAAATTGACGTGTATACTCTTTCTTACCTATACATGCACACATGCCCCAACATGTACATGCACGTGCTGTGTGCACACAGAGACAATAGACACACTTTGCATAAGTGAAAACCCATGTACTCACACAAAACAAGGTACATCATGGTCATCATTTTCTGTTATGCCTTACAGCCCACTACCACACCCTCCAAAAACCTGGCCCACAGGTCAGGAAAGCCAGCTGCATTAGATCCTTCTGCAGCAGGTGGAGGGAATTAAGAAATTACCAGGCCCTTTTCTGTATGAGCAGAAATGCTTTTCACCTGAGAAAAGCCACTAAGCAGATAGGAAGGACAGCAGTTTGCACTGCTGTGGGAAAGCACGCTGCCACCGTAACTGGTGCTGTTCCAATGTAATCACACTGTCACTGCTGCTGTCCTGTGGACATGCTCAGTTCAAGAAGTCAGGTGTGTGCTCTGTTACTGGAAGAGTCATGTGGTATTTTGATTAAAAACAGCACCAGCTGAAACAGCATTTGGGGGGATGGGTGAATTTCATTTGCCACTGCAACTCTTTAACTACCCTGGGCAAAGCTTGATTGCTTCTTGTTTTCTTACTTGATTTATACGACTGCAAACCCCAGGATTCCATAGGAGGTTGAAAGCGGAATCATTGCGCTATGAGAGTGTCGTGTGGAAATGTTCCAGGTCAGGGACAGAAGAGGAAAAGGGTAGGTTGGCATGATGTCACTATACTTCCCCTCTCTTGCCTTTTCTTTTGTGCATTGCAGGGGAGGAGGTTGTGGTGCTGAGAAATAGGGCTGTGAGTCATAATTAGCTGACCAGGAAGCAGCTGGTGGAGGAGGAGGACGAGGATGATGAGGACCAGAGGTGAGTTTTTGATGGGAGCCTCTGAGAAGGAAGGTTCCCTCAGAAAAGAAGCACTTGAGGTGTCAGGGGTTGGAGAAACTCACAAATAATCAAATCCATGGAAGTACAATCTGCAAATGTGAAGGGCTAACCATATAGCCTATGGTGTGTGGCATTTGTCACCAGTCTCCCACTCAAATATTAACTAGAGGTGACCCTGCTTACCTTCCAAGATCAGATAGGATCTGGTACCTTTAGGTATTTAGGCTTTCAAAAGCAAATGCATCAATACTTCAAATATCTTAGACTATGGATAGGAAAAGTGCAGCAAATGGCCTGCCTGTGACTTCAAGTTCCACTTTTTGTGGTCCCTGAAGACCTCCTTAGGACCCCCAACCACCCAAATTAATTTTTCTAGCCTGCCTTTCAGCCAAAATTCAAATTGCCAGTCCATTTGTACCTGTGAAAAAGGTAGGAATATCATCTTGTCATTTACCTCAGGCAACAAGACAGACCTAGCCTGACCCTGCACATGGGGTATCTATAAAGTCTTCTTTGTGGGTTTCTCAAGAATTTGTATTGGACTGCTCACTCTACCTGTAACTAGCAAATTGGCTATGACCTTAAAACTGAATTTATGATTGTGTGAATCAGCTTTTTGTTACTTACTTAGGAGGCAGCAGAATCTTTAGCAGCCATGAATAAGTGGAATAAATACAGAATATGGAGGTGTATGCATTTGAAACAATACCTGCTCCCTAAGAGAAATTAAACCTGAACCCTCAGTATTTTAAACTCCTTTCAAAAATTATCTAGTAATTACTAGGATTCTGCCCCCTCCCACTTTTCTCATTAGCATGTTCATTTGCACATTTGGCATCAGCTTCTATTTCTGGGTACCATAAAAACAAAATGAATTTTAGCTTGAGGTAAGCACATCCTGTGAATTACTAAGAAAGGACACACTAAAGCAGCTGCCTGTTGCAAATTTATCTGTTTTAAGATAGAAGCAATTAACTTCCCTGTTTGTGTTGTAAGTAACCAGATAATACTGTGTAATTACATACAATTTGCCTTGCGTAAAGTGTTATGGCTAATTTCCATTGAGGTTCTGCATACTGTTTCAAATAATTAATCTGCTCCAAATTGTTTTGCTTAAGGAACTATGGATGACTGAGTCTGACACAGTTCTGAAAGAAAATTTCCAGGAGAATTTTTCTAAAGGGGACTCAGTGGATTGGTTGAAGAGAAAGCGTAGGAAAAAGTTTACTGAAAGCAAGAAACAAAAAACTTCTTTCTGCATTCTCCCTCACAATTATACAATGCAGTTTATTAATATTTTGTCCTAAAGAGCAAATTAATTCTTCCAAAATTATAAAAAAAATTGCATCACATGTTATGCAGTGGTGCATATGCATTTGCAGTACCACCTGTATGTGTCAGGGAGCTACTCTGCATCCCAGCTGAAATTCCACATTGGCAGTGGCCCCAAAAATAGGCCCAGAACATGGAGATAACTTTGCTACAAATAACAAAATTCTTGTACAATAACTAATCTCATGTTCCCCATACAGAAGGTACCACAATATGACATTACAGTTCAAATTCAATAAGAGATACTGCCATTCTTTTTTGCTTCATGTGTCTACATTTTAGTTACTTTTATGGTTACAGGGACATAGCCTCACCAAATGGTGATGAAATACATAAAAACATAAGTGCTGGCTCATGGCTTTGCATCATGCTCTGTTGTGGATGGTGAAGCAACAACATGGTAGACAGGAGTTCATTTCTGTCTCAGACCAATGACTTGAAGCATTCAGGTGTTTTAAAACATAGCTAAAATTAAAGTAACTTTACTTAATTTTGAGAAGTAGTAACATTACATTGGTAATTAATAATTATAAATAACTACATTGAGAGACTTCATACCATAGCTAAATACTTTTCCAAATGAACTCTTCTCTTTTCCCCATGAATTAACACACAGAGATTTGTTGCTGCTTTCCCTGTTCCTGTGATGGAATCAGGAAGATGATATTTATTTTACGAGCTGATATGATACTTTTGAAATCCTTGAGATGAAATTTCCAATATAATAAACATTTATATTATATGATATTATTGAATTTATACCCCCTTTCTCCTGTAATGGGACCCAAGACAGCTTTCAATAGCTTAAAAGAAACTAAAATTTTATTTTTACAAAAGTTAAAAAAGGGATTAAACAACAATCTTATTTTTAAAAACATTGCTAAAAGCAGTTAAAAACACATTTAAAACATAGTTACTAATAAAAAATAAAACACACCACTTCACACATACTACTGTTAACATAATTTAAATTTCAAAGGCCTGCATGAATAAGAACATGATTTTTATTTTTAAACATTTAAAATAAAATAAAATAACCAAAAGAAGTCACTTGGCACTAGTCAAGAAAATTAAGAGCTGAAAAACATTAACTAAAGTAACTAACGAGCTAAAATAGTTTTACTATTGTAATTATAAATTACAGTCAGCCCTCCACATTTGTGGATCTCACTTTTGCAGATTTGATTATTCACGGATTTTTTGCTGTCACGTCTGTTGCCTCCCTATGCCATTTTTAATAGGGACTGCAAGCCTCATGAGACTGAGAAACTGCAAACGAGGCTTGTAAGTCCCAACTAAAAATGGTGTGGGGCAGCAGTGGAGGTGGCAATAAGCCCCACCAGCCACCCACTTCTGAACCCTGAAGGAACCCTGATGCCTCAAAGGAATCCATGATGAGTTGAATATGGTGATCATACTTTTTTTGTGTGTTAAATATGATTTGGGAGGGCCTGGAGTTAGTCACGTTTTTTTCCACTTTCATGGGGGTCCTGTGCCCCTAACCCTAGCGAATGTGGAGAGATGACTGTATACAAGTAACTACTTAATTGCTCATATCTCAAAATTAAGTACTTACTTAACTGTTCAGTTACTTTTTACCAATAATAATAAAAAACCCACCTACAATACTAGTTAGAACAGCAACTGTTTTTAGAGTCCTTGCCACTGCCTGGCACTTAAAGCATAACAAAAAAGTGCTGTGGAGAGCCAAACTGAGCCAGGGTCTGTTCTGATCACCAATGGATGGCTCATATGTTCATTAGGATGTCTGCAGAGAACACTGTGTAGAGAGCATCTAAATCTGGAGGCTGTATGTATGCACGCCTGTGTGGGTGTGCGTGCAGCTTCAAGGCACCTCTTGACTTATGGCAACCCCGTGAATTTCATAGGATTTTTTCAGGCAAGGAATACCCAGAGGTGGTTTTGCCAGTCCCTTCTTTTGAAATATAGCCTGGTAGTCACCTAGTAGTCATTGGCAGTCTCCTTTCCAAGTACTAACCAGGGCAGAAACTGCTTATCTTTTAAGATCATATAGGGATATCTATTATCTTTTACCCCAGATCATCTCTTTGCAAGCAAAGAGAGCCCCTTGCTTTCCCACTGTGCACTGAGTCTAGGGCAGAAACCTGTCTTAGATGTTATCGCTCTAGTTCTATTGTCTTGTCAAAATATTCACTATGATAAACACATTATATGTGGAATGGGACTGAATTTCATTCTTACTTTCTAGCAGACTCATAGAGTTAGAAGATACTACAAGAGCCATATAGTTCAGCCCTCTACTATGCAGAAATACCCAGCTACAGCACTCATGAAAGATATCCATCCAAGCATTTTTAAAGACTTCCAAAGATGTCTTGTTGGTATTAGATTTTTGTTATGTATTTGGTTATATAGTTTAGACTGTTAGGTTTTTTTGGTTTATTGTTTAATATTCGTAGGTAGATTTGTTCTTTACAGTTTAATTTACTTACTTAGCATTAGCTTAGATATCTTAATTTAGATAGTTTAATCTTGTATGTTTGTTGTATTGTCATATTCTGTGACATTTGCTTGTCTTGGTTATTTTTTATTCGCTATTATATGTTGTTTATTTTCATTTTTGTCTTTTCTGTTTTATATATTTAAAAATAAATACTTTTTTTTAAAAAAGACTTCCAAAGATGGAGAGGCAACTCATTCCACTGTTGAACAGCTCTTAACAGTAAAGCAGTTGTACATAATGTTTAGCTGGAATATCTCTTCTTGTAAACACATAAGAAACACTGTTGTTTTCTTTAGTAAACGCACAGAGATGCTGGACTGGGACCACCATGTGTGAGTTTGAGCAGGCTTACACTTTCCTTCGAGCCATTTCTCCCTAATATCACTCCCCAAGTGAACTTAAAAGCAGAGGACCTCACTGTTTGGGCAGCAGCCTGTCAGCACTCAAATGTCAGGGATCACTTCAAAAATGCTGCTTTAGCCAGTGTTGAGCTCCCTGGATTAACTCCTTGAGTGGCTCCAGGATTTGAATTACACCCTCTGCAAAACTTGCATAGCTGGAATCAGTAGATCAGTGCTGTGATCTGAACAACAGATGATGAGATTATTAGCTTGGAAAAAATTACTTTTGGAGGCTAAAACTCCCAGAGTCACCCAACCATCCTAGCCAAGACAGGTTCCTCCAAGAAAAGTTATTCTGTACTAGTGTATATACCCAGTGTTGCCCAGGATTTTATTTTCTCATAGGTAATACTTGTTAGAAAGATCTGAGATCCTGTGTCTCTAATTCCCCAAACTGTCTTGGCCGGTACCTGTAACTTTTCCCCATATCCCCCAATCCAATCTGTGTTCAGAGTTATTAACATGCAGAGGTTGTGCTCCTGAGGGAATACACTACCCTCCTCCTTGCTGCTAGGCCTCATCTCAATAGCAACTGGCCTATTCAAGAGTTCTTGGGCTAAGAATTCTAAGGGCCTCTTCCTAAACTGCAAACCCCAGGATTCCATAGAATCTTTTTAGGGATCCAATCATATGAGGTCTTTGCCTGACACAGACAAATAGACAAACTTTGACTTTTATATATTAGATATACAGATGTGCTAAGAGAAAAGAGGGGAAAAAACCAAGATGAGTTCTTGCTTATGTATGTAAGAAAAGACTGGTGTTTAAGCATGTCTCCAAACTGTGAAGATGAAGGTTTGCACAAGCAGATATACCATCCACATTTCCAGCAAAAGTCGGCATTCAAGAGCAGCATAAAGGTATTAGCCCTCAACCAATGTAGGATACAAGTTAAAATTAAAGTGTATCACATACCCTCCATCTGTCCCAGTTTGGCAGGGACAGTCTCAATTAAACCTCTGTTGTCCCACTTTTTCAGCTGCCTTTAAAATGACCCAGTTTCTCTCTGTTCTTCCCACCTCCCCCTTTGTTCTCAGTTTGATTCAGTTGCTGCAAACTGAGTTCAAACTGCAAAAGTGGTTTGCATTCAATGGAGGAAAAAGGAAATGAAAGGTGGGGGCAGAATCTTACCCTTCCCCATAGGCTCAGGCAAAAGCAAACTGCTACAGGCTCTTCTAGCTTGCCTGTTCTTCCTCATTAATAACTTTTGCCATTTTGACCACACTCTTGGCCACGTGTTCTCATCTGTGAAATGTTAAAGGTTATCATATCAGAATAGAATAGAAACAGTGTAGGAAATGGTGTAGGATAAAGGATTGTACATCCAGAGCTAAAGTGAGGAAGAGGGTGGTGGTGGGGGCAAAATCTATAGGCCCTGGACTTCTCAGTGGAACCTACACTATGCAAAAAGTACATTACAAAATGACTCTTGGTGTCTCACAAGCCCAGAAAATTCTATAATATTTGTTTCTAAATTTAGGGTGGAGGCTTGGATCACAGGTCTTGCCCGATGGCCTAAAGCCAGCTCTTAGCCACTCAGTTCACATCTGCACTGTTCACACAACCATGGATTGACTCAGAATTCTTTCTTCTGTGGAGGAGACATTTTGCTAACGCTGGTAAAGCAGAAAATCTCTCTTCTGCCCTTTTTAACTGAGACTGCAAGCCTCATGAGACTGAGAAACTGCAAATGAGGCTTATAAGTCCCTATTAAAAATGGTGTGGGGCAGCAGTAGAGGTGGCAGTAAGCCCCACCAGCTACCTATTTCTGCCTTGTAAAGGAACCTTGACATAGAGGGCTGAACATGGTGATCATACTTTGTGCATTAAATATAGTTTGGGAGGGCCTACACATTTTTCCACTTTCATGGGGGGTCCTGTGCCCCTAACCCTGGCGAATGTGGAGAGATGACTGTATAGTTGATACATATATGTGTACATAAATGTACATGTATATGTGTGTGTATACACACACACACACACACGTATATACACACACATATATGCTTACTATATTGTATCATATACATTAATGTTTCAATTGGAAGGAAGATTTATGTCTTAAAACATTTATGGCTATTGTTTATAATTTGTTATTATTAAAGTGAATGTGATACAATCCTGTGTGACACACAGACAGACAGTGTTGTATAGTAGTTTCATTGTTGAGAGAAATAATATAACATATATTTTAGTTTCTGCAGTATTATTAATATATATGTATTAGCTTATAAGTGTGACACATTTTAGGTATGCGTACATATATATTTTGGTATATTTTGTATTTGAGCTCCAGTAACACAATAAGTCTAAGAAGGAAGATTTTAGGTAGCAGTGTCAGTAAAGCTCTCATTAAAGTGAACAATCTATTATTTTGTTCTGATTAAGGGTTAACATGCTTTTTAAATAAACAGATTTTTAGAAACTGGCAGCTGACCTTGGTGCAAAAGGAACCAGACAAAAAGAGATAAGAACTCAATAGTAGGGGTGTTGGGAACATACTCCCTTCTGAGCTTTTGCAGACTGAAGATCAAAGTTGATAAAAAAGACAAGGCAGGAATTTGGCACTAATTAGCAAAATGGGAGGTTAAGATTTGTTTGATGGGCATTTTGGAACTACTAATGAAAATTAAGGGACCACGAGGGAATGTGCGTGATCATATATTGTAAATATGGGGAAGGGGGCATGTAAATTCTGATAGGTTGTGAATCTTGACCAATTAGGTCTCAAGAGGGGGGGAGCTTGCCTCGGGCTTAAAATGTGGGTGATTTCATGATGGGGGTGTCCTTTTCTCTTGAGATGCACCCGGCTCTGCAGAGACGAAATAATAAACCTCTGATGCTTCAGCCAATCCTGTGTTAAATTGTTTTATGGGTCTTATCAGCTATTTCTGACAGTTGTGGAACTAAGACTCAGGAGACCAGGATTCAAATCTGCACTCAGCCATGGACACTAACTGGGTCAACTTGGGCATGCCACACCTAAGACGAAGAGAACAGTAAACTTCCTCTGAATAAATCTTGCCAATAAAACCCAACAATAGGGTCATCATAAGTCTGAATTGACTTGAAGGCAGATAACAACGACACACCCTGAGACAAGTCATTCTGATGAGCTGTTCCTCCAAAACAGGTTCTGTACTTTGGATAGCTCCTTTAAAGTTCAGATTTAAACACAGAGTGGATTTTCTATTCCACTGACATTGAAAGCACCAACCATCATGGGAAGGATGTGGCAAATAGGCACAGTACAGACTGCACGTTTATATGTGTGCTTCAAATTGCCTGAAGACGTATGGTGACCCCATGAATTCTTCAGAGTTTTCTTAGGTGATGAAAACTCAGAAGTGGGTTACCATTGCTTTCCTCCGAAATATAGTTTATTGCACCTGGTGTTCCTTGGCATCTGTATTCCTCTTCATTTTAATTGACAAAGTACAGGGTCTTTCTGGAAAAGTCATGGTGTTGAAACACTGTTTTTTCAAATTGCTCTTCTTCTCTAGCATGCATTTGCTAAGCCTGTACATTCCAATTGTCACCTGGATTCTTCCCAGAGTAGGAACTCTGGGTAGGGTTCATGCCAGTGGGCTAGCCAATAAGCCACACTGGGAGAAAGAGAGATCAAAGTTCTATTTCGGATTCTGCAGAATGGAACACAAGGCACACAGCAAATCAACTGTTTCCTGAACACAAGCCAAATTACACCTCATATAGTTGACAAGGATTACATGGTCCTCCCTGGGGAGGAAATAACTCCACACATATGGAAAACTATGTCATGAATGCATTATGATGCCCGCATTCAAGCACTGCGTATGTGCGTATAAGTAGTCCCAAATTATAATGCTAAATACCACCTTGCGGTGTGAATGTTAATATTACAACAAAGCTTAATGAAGCTATAGGTAACTGTAGTTCAGGTCTTGTGATTGCTGCTCCTCCCATTGTCCCAGTGTGAGGTGCTCCAAACATTGCAGGCCACAGAGCTAACTGCACTCCAGCATTTGCTTGTACTTGCTTCCTCATTTTAGCCTGTTTCACCTAGCTAGTGTTGTTATTTAAAGCTTTTGCTGTTTCATAAAGCATGCTATCTTTTGCTGCCCTGTTGCTCTTCTTTTCAGCCTTTAGCTGCTTGCTAAAACTACTGGTCAGTTTCTGGACCCTAGGGTCCCACAAAATGGTTCTGCAACAAATGGAGCCAACTGCTTTTCCTTTGGTGGGTGGTGGGAATTATGGGAGTTGAGAGCCCTGATGACAAATGTTTCTTTTGCATGTTTTTCCAGCAAAGACTGCATTGATATGCTCAGCCAAACACAAATAAATACTTGTATGGATGGAAAAAAAATTATGAGGAAGCCCAACTCTGTTAGGAAAGATACAATTTTTAGCACTATGAAAATAGATATCATCTCATATCCAGGCATTTTAAAATAGGTCAGCACTGTGGATAATGGAAGAAAATAGGAAGTAATTTCCCATTCTGCCTTCATTCCCTTTAATTAGTGATATGAATGCGAGATCAAGTGAATGGCCTCTTTGGTTGTGGAGGGCTCATGGGAATGCACACAATCACTCTTTTACCTCCTTGTCAAGGCTATTTTCTTGTACATGCACCAAAGATCCAAAGGAAATGAAGCACAAAAGCACTTTAACTATAAATTATTCAGAAATTTATAATGCTTTAGGGCGAATTTGAAGTTTATAATGAAAACAGAGAAGACAAGTTCCCCTTACAGTGTGAGTGCTGGATTCAGTCAATCAAGGCCACCAAGCATACAATATAAAAGCAATAAAAATGACAGGAATAGCCATGTTGATCAGAGAGACCTAGAGAGAAAATACAGAGCTAAGTTAGTGGTATTTTCCCAGCTATGTGCTGTGGGGCAGTGGATTTGCAGCTTGTTGGCATGTACTCTTTATCTCCACTCTTTCTCAGCTTGAACATATATAAATAAATCTAATAAATAAATCTAATCAATCTAATATAAATAAATCTACAAAAGCTACAGCTAGTGCAAAACGCAGCAGCAAGATTGCTGACCGAACTACCACATAGACAATATATAGAAGTGGTCTTAAAGGAATTGCACTGGCTGCCAGTATACCTCTAGCCTGAATTCAGATTGCTGGTATGACATCCTTCGTGTAGATCCCTACCCAGAAACAAAAAGGGCTCTTCTCTGTGTCCCCCCAGTAAAGACAATACAAAGTGGGAGAAGATGGAGAAGACCTACTTGGCTGTGGCACCATGATTGTGGAATGCCCACTCTTTGGAAACCCAGCAACGTTGGTTCTTTCTGATGCTAAGCCAAAACATGTTTGTTATTATTAATGGTTTTAAATTGATGTAGGTTAAGTGATTTTAACTGCTGCTAAGGTTAATACATTTTTATCTTGTTTAAACTATCTATGTTTTTAATCTGGAAGTGTTTTAAATTCTATCTTGCCCTGAAGCCCCGTGATAAAAGGCAGGATAGAAGAGTTTAATAAATCATAAATAAGTAAATAAAATCAATAAAAGCACGTTACCCTATGCCCTTCAAGATACCTTTGTACTATCTGTTTCCCTAACAGGAGAGAAATCTGGATGTACCATTCTAACTTTCTCTGGGTGGGAGAGAACGCTGGACCTTTCCATTTCAGACTTAACAGACATAGAGTTAATACAAGGAAAGAGAACATGATAGCAGCAAACAGACTTTTAGAGCAGGCAGCGAAACTACGGATACTACATCAGATTCCCAAAGCAAAAACCTGAGTCCCAGTCAGATTGCTTCCAATCCAGCTAAAATACTGTCCTCCCTCCACAGTCATGAGTTTGATCTTTGTAAATTTGATTATTTGTAAGGCTCGCATGTACCTTCACGTGCCCATTCTCTTTCTCTCATTCCCTTGTGCTTTGCCAGGTGTGGAGACTAAAGGCAAGCCAAGACAAAACACAAGGGAAGAGGGGGAGGCTCACACAAGCCTTCCTTCTCCGCCCCCCCATTCCCTTTCCTCTGGGCCTCGCATGCAAAAGGCAAGGGAATGGGAGTGGGGATCCCTGGAAGGGAATGAGAGAGAAAGTGTGTGTGTGGGGGGGTATTCATGGTCTTTCCACTTTCATGAGGGTTCTGAGCCCTGAACCCTTGTGAAAGTGGAGATGCCACTGTACAGTTCAATAGCTCTGCTTCTGTTCACATTTCAAAACCACAAGTGATAGAACATTAACATCATCTGCTTAAAAGCCAGAATCACCAACCAGTGGGCCACTAACAGCTTGGTTCACAGCAGACAGTAAGTAGCACAAGACAAATCTGTAAGAGCAGTTTGAACAGGGATGGGAGATACATTTTCCATCTACTTGATCTCAAAACCAGAGTGCAAATGAATTTGATTCTATGGCAGTCAGTTAGCAATGGGCTGAGTACACCACAGCCTCCCTTCATCTAAAGTCGTAGTCCTTTTCTTATACAGGGATTGCCTTCACATTTGCAACACCATTGCAGGATGCCTGTCAGTACAGGCCTTCCATTGGCATATTTTCCTGGTCCAGTTTTTGGAAACAAATTTGAAACTTGTGTATACTTTCTCTGAAACCAGACACACAAGCATACTAAGATCAGTCTTCAAGTTTTCTAGTGAATGTTCATCTGCCTCTGTGTGAGACGAATTAAAGGCATACATTGTCCTCCAAATGTCTGCCTAGAGGGAGGGTGTCCTGGTTGACAAGGGTTTGTTATACATCTTGTGTGTGTGTGCATGTGCTTTAGCAGCAAGAGATCCAGACTTACATGAAGATGACAGCTGTAGATAAGATAAGACATGCATTACCAAGAGTGATACAATAGGTAGAAATACACACCCTACTGGTGATGACAATAGCAACAGATCATGGACTGCAATGTGATATCTGTGTGTGTGTGTGTGTGTGTGTTTATGTGTGTGGTTCAAGAGAGAGAGATAAGGTTCTCTAGCAAAAAACCAAAACAAAAATCTACAAATCCCAAGATTCCATAGGATAATTTACTTATAAGCTATCTTTTTCCCAACACAGCTTGCAACAAGGGGAAAATAAGACAGTGATAAAGGCCAGGTGACTTTAAAAAAAGGTAAAACACAGTTAAACAATCTGTCATGTTAAAATATCAATCTTCAAAAGTATAAAGATCATTTTATAAATGATGAAACCATGGATGAAACTATGATGGGTAAAGTGGTATCAAAGTGCCATAACCAGTCCTTGTGGATACAGTCAGTATGGCCTGGAGGTGTCATACCCCTTTAAGACCCCACTCCCTAAAAAACCCCTAAGGATTTTGCCGGAAGGAAAACTCTCCTCTGGAAGCACAGGCAGGCAAACAAACAAACCAAAGAATCACAGAACCATACAGTTGGAAAGGAATCCAAAAGCCATCGAGTCGAACCCCTTGCCAAGACCTTGCCATATGCAGGTTTAGCTTCTTTATCCTTGTTCCCTCCGTAGATGAGGATGGGAAAACAATGAGCAAAAGGACGGAACGCCTCTCACAAGTGTCCACTGTAAAAAAAACCTCTCCTATTCAGCCTCCTTGCTCTCCAAGTGTAGGGGAGCGAGGAAACTGGAGGCAGAGGTGGGCAGGGCTTGTGTGCTCCCGTTTCCACCCTGCTCACTGTTTAAGAAGGGACCCCGGGCTTCTCTCTTGCAGGAGAGGAGAGCTAACGTACGGATGATTTGCCGATTGGTGGTGGGGAAGCTGCTGCTTGGGGCGCCCACAGCGTGAGATCATCAGGCATGATGGGAAAGGGCAACATGGGGCTCTCTGTAGGAAGGTCCTGCGATGGGATCCGCGGGGTCTGGTCCCAAAGAACGAACCGCTGAGCCAGCAGCAGCGAAAGAAAGAAGCTGTACCCGTGGAGAGTTTATCCCAGCAGAGCCAACGCCAGGCATGCATTAAGGGCAAGGAAGGGAAGACAAGGCACCTCCGTCCCGTTCTGGCTGCAAGTTCGACCCCGTCGCCGCCCCACGATCCCACGCCCACTTCGTCAGCAGCGCACGGGCCGGCGGAGCCCCCCGGGCCTCGAGCGCGCCAGCCTCCGCCGCGGCTCCCGCGCTCTGCGCGCCGGCCGCCGCCTTTCCTGCAGCGCCCCCCGTCGGAAGAGGCGGGTGTGGGGAGCGCGCCTCTGGCACGGCCGGCCGCTCCGGGCGAAGAAACGAGGAGGGGTTCTGGCAGCCGGTGCTTTGGGAAGGGCTCGCTCTCTGAGTCCTGTTGGCCCCCCTGTTTGCAGTGCCTTTCCTCGGCGCTTTCCTGTCCGATTGGGGCCTGTGAGGCCGGCTCCTGTCCCGCGTTCTCCTCCTTGGCTCCACAGAGCTTGGGAGGTACGGGGAGCGGCCTCTCGCTGCCCTCACTTTCTAGAGGTGCCCTGTCCCAGTTCCTGCCTCGGAAGAAGTTGGGGGACGAATAGGGGCCCTGCCCACAAGACCCTGTGACAGCCATCCCCGCTGCAGATGTGTGGGACGATGATTCCCACCACCTCCTTCGGCCAGCAAGACAATTGGCCGTCGGGGGTGGTGATGAGATTTGTAATCTACCATCAGGCTGGGGAAGTTGACCCATTCCATCGTAAATGTGGGCACATTACAATCCAGCAGCAAACTCAGAAGGGCTTGCTTGAAGGAAAGTTGCTTTTAGAAGATTAATGGTTACCTTTATGGCTTATGGTGTTTAAAGCAAATCAGATTTTGCTTTTACTGTACTTTTTGTGGTGTTTGAAAGCTGTTCATTGCCACTGTGATATTTAAATAGGTCTGAGAGCAAATCAAGCCCGAATTGTCCCTAGAAGTCAAAATGACTAAACTGAGGCTATTGTATTTTGGACACATCAGGAGACAACATGACTCATTAAGAAAGATGATAATGTTTTGACAAAATGGAAGACTGCAGGGAAGGAGTAAGACCTCATTGCAGATGGATAGACTCAATCAAGGAAGCCACAGCCCTGAGTCTGCAAGACTTGAGCTGGGCAGTTGAAGAGTGGGGCTTCTTGGAGGCCATCTTGTGTTATTTGTTGCATTGCTCATTGCCTGGTTACTCTTATGGTTCTTCTCAAACTAAAACCTCAGAGTTGCTTTTAAAAAAAAGTCATAAAATTTGAAGACATCCAGTCAAAATGACTCTAGAAGTATCTGTGAGTGCATTCAAAAGCAAGTGTAAAAAGTACCCAGATAATATTACTCATTACACCAATAAAGAAGCTTTGTGCACATTGGTTGCCTGGCTTATCAAATGTAATCTTGTTGCACTCTTATTATAAAGAAGGTAGTATATAGTGTAAACCTGAATTCTCTTGGGTGGTTTTAACTGAAGCAAATCCATTGCATCAATTGTTGAGCAATGAGTCAACACATATGCAAAATCCATTGATTCGCTGGGTCTGTTCTAATCAGGACTAATGAAAAGATTTAGACCAGGGTAGGAACTATGCAGCATTCCAGATGTTGTTGGACCACAGGTCCCAGCATCTCTCACTACAGGCTTTCCCAACTTAACAGGACAGGTTAGGGACCACAGCACTATCAGAAAACAATTGGTTAAAAAAAGCAGAACCCATGCACTGTACTGTAGGGAGCAGTGGTTCTCAACCTGTGGGTCCCCAGATGTTTTTCGGGTTTTAGCTCCCAGAAGCCCTGAGCATTGACCATAGTGGCTGGGGCTTCTGGGAGCTGAAGTCCACAAACATCTGGGGACCCACAGGTTGAGAACCACTGGTAGGGAGCATGAAAGCCTTATGAAGGCTCCATTGGGTCTCTCAGCCAACTTAGCACCTTTTCTCCCCCTCAGCTCGCTTTGCAAATAGCGTAAGCATGTGAGTGTTTCCAAGAAACCCTTTGTAGCAAGAAGAGTTGATGAAAGAGCAGAAGCCCCATTGAATTAATGAAACTTGTCCTTAATTTGGAAGTGTCAAAAGAGTGAGTGGTCAGATAACAGAGCATCAAAAGATGGGGACTTTCTATATTGGTTATTCTGGATAGGACTGTTGGGAGTTGTAGTCTAACAACATCTGGAGGCCTCAGGAAATCGTTATATACTGATGTAGACCACTGCTCCATCTACCTCAGTATTATCAAGTCTGATGCAACCTTAGCTCTCAAGGATTACAAGTAGGATCACTTCCTGACTTTACTTGGATGTCTCTTGTGTTCTCTAGTGGACTTTCAGCCAAATACCAACCAGGCCCAGTCCTCCTTATTTTCCAAATCAGATGACATTGAGTGTGTTCCAGGTGATTAGAGCAGTAAGAAGACAACATGTTACTAATATCTACATTCATCCAACTCTGGAAGTGAGCTCTGGAAGTGAGTTCAGTGAGACCTACTCACAGAAAAGTGTATATGAGATTAGCTTTTAATAGTCATATCAATCCCACCAATTATGTCCATCTTTGAGGTTGAAGAGGAGGGGGACAGATGGAATGGCTGCCTTGTGGTGCTCTTTGGTCAGAATATTGTAGGCTAGGACAGTATGCTTATTTATTATTTACTGAAATACTTATATCCTGACCTATGTCAAAAGATCATTGGATACCTTGCAATATAATTAGTTTTAAACAATTTAAAATTTTAAATTATTTTAACATTCTAAAACATATTAAGCAACTGAATAATTTATAAGCTAAGATTTAAAAAGGACATGTACAAGAAAGGGAAAAAGGGGGAAATCACCAAAGAGGACTTCAAGCAATTAGCCATTATTATTTATTTGAGGGGTTATCAGATGGAAGATGGAGCAAGCCTGTTTTGTGCTACTCCAGAAAGTAAGACACAGAGCAATGGCTTCAAACTTCATGAAAAGAGATTCCACCTAACCACTAGGGAGAACTTCCTGATGGTAAGAACAATTTGACAGTGGAATGTGCTGCCTGGGAGTATGGTGGAGTCTCCTTCTTTGAAGGTTTTTAAAAAGAGTCGGATGGCTATCTGTCTCGGATATTTTGATTGTTTATTCCTGCACAGCAGGGAGTTGGACTTCTTGGTCCCTGTTGGTCTCTTCATGGGGCGGGGGGTGGGGGATTGGACGAGAGGGTTTCCTCAACTAGCGCTGGTGTTTCGAAACTGGCTTTGGGATTCAGGACCATATCCACTCGTGCCCTTATCCCGCTGAACGATTTGGCTCTGTTTCGAAGTTTTGCCCAGAAAAAGGACCTCCTGACTGGAATCGACCTCTCCCCTGGGGGAAGCCGTCATGATGCCAAGACGTTTGTCTTCCTTCCCAGAAAACGGGAAACTCGCATGACATCAGAGAGGAGGTCACGGGCTGAAAACAGCGTAGAAGCGACACCACCACCCTCAGGGAAAAGCGTCATTGAAAGGATCCAAGAGAGGCAGAAGGGCGAGGTGCCAGCAGCAGGGAGAGGGAGAAGGAGAGAAGCAGGCACACAAACCACCCCAAGAACGAGCGGAGGCACAGAAACGCGTTGACAAAACCCTTTCCGCACTAGCCCGTTATAGTGCTATTATTCCACGTTCAACACTTTATGGAATCCCGGGGTTTGCGGTTTAGGGAGGGGCTGAGGCGCCGCTCCTCCGCAACCTCCGCCCGCAGTGCCTCCTTTGGCCGCCGCCCCTGGGCGAAGCAGTGGGGAACCAGCTGCCCCGTCCTCTTCTGCCACTGTCGCCTGCCGAGGCTCGAAGCTCGGAAGCCAAGACATGCTCAGAAGTCCCGGACGGAAGCAGCAGCAATGGGGCGGGGGGCGGCTGATGGAAAACGCGTTGTCTGTCCTTCCTTTTCCTCGCTCTAGTCCTGGCGTTGCTGAGCTTCGTGAGGTGGAAATTGTTCCGTAGTTCCATCTTCCTCGGGGTTGCCTTGTCCTTCCTTTTTCTGTGCCCCCTTCCTTTTGAATACATGGCTTCTCAGTTCTTCCATTTGTCCCTCAAATTCCCCCCCCCCAAAAAAAACGCTGTTTAGCAAACATTTCTTGCAACTTTGGGAATTTCCGCCCTACACTGTTACAGTGCTATTATTCCACTTTCAGCATCCTGTCGAATTTTGAGATTCCGTAGGATGTCGAAAGTGGAATAATGGCACTATAACAGCGCAGGGAAGGAATGGCCTTTGTTTCCTGAGCCGTTTAAAAGCCGGCAACTTTCTGTATCAACATACCAGATCTGCCCAGCAACACCAAAGCAGGGGAGACTTTTCCTTTTAGAAAAACTCTTTGAGTTTTAAATATTTTCAGCCCAGCTGGAAAATTGTTCTAATATTACCAGAAATTGATTCTGATTGATGCTTTTTATTCTCACTCTGCTTTTTCTGTTTATTGGAGGTGTGTGTGTGTGTGTGTGTGTGTGTTGCTATTTTCATCTTGAATCAGAACACCATTTCAATCCTTTATTATTAGCTGCATTGGACAGTGCAAAAAGAACCATCATATTTTTAACTGCTTTAAGATCTGTACCATTTTAAAAAATGAATATCAGTGTATAACTTAATTGAACAAAAATATTATTGAAATAAGTAGACCTCTTGTATAGCTGACTGTTCATCCAAGAAACAATACTCTATTTACTAGATACTGCTATGAAAGAGCTATTGTAACAGTGCATCCACAGTTTACTTGATAGGAAGAAAATCAATGCATTTGAAATGTAGTGCTGGAAAAGAGTTCTACAAATACCATGGACTGTTAAAAAGACAAATAAAGGGGTATTTAGACCAAATCAGCCTGAGCTCTTCTACACTTCTACACTGAGACTGTTGTAGTTTGGCCATATCGTAAGAGGGGTTGGCTCACTAGAAAAAACAGTAACGCTTGGTGAGGTAGAAGGTAGTAGGAAAAGAGGAAGACCACATTACAGAAAGACAGATGCAATCTGTATTTTTAAGAAAGCAACTGCCACCTTGGAGTAATTCAGCATTTATATTAAAATCCATAAAACTTCTTTTTTAGTTATTTGTTCACTTAATGATTACCATATTTGAAACGTACTCAGTGTTACTGTTCACAACTGTGTGTTGCACTGTTTGTTACATCTCTGTAGTATTCTACCAATAGAGATGACCTTGTTAATGAGGTAGAAGTGGTTGGATCTTTAGGGGGGAGTGACCACGCCCTACTGGAATTTGGCATTCAGTGGGAAGGAGAAGATAAGTGTAGCCAGACACTCATCTTAGATTTTAAAAAAGCAGACTTCTGTAAACTTAAGGAGCTGCTGGCTGAAATTCCATGGTCAAGAATAGTGAAAGAGAAAGGAGTTCAGGAGGCATGGGAGTTCCTTAAAAGAGAGATACTGAAGGTACAGTCTAAAACTGTGCCAATAAGGAGGAAAAATGGAAGGCATCTGAAGAAACCGGAATGGTTGACTAAAGAACTCTCAGCTAAGCTAAGTGTTAAGAGAAACATGTACAGGAAATGGAAAAAGGGGGAAACCACCAAAGAAGAATTTAAGCAGGTAGCCAGGAGATGTAGGGAGGAGGTCAGAAAGGCTAAAGCACAGAACAAACTTAGACTGGCCAGAGACATTAAAAACAATAAAAAGGGCTTTTTAAAATATGTCTGCTGCAAAAGGAAAAAGAAGGAGACGATAGGGTCGTTGCGCAGAGAAGATGGCGAATTACTAACGGGGGAAGAGAAAAGGCAGAACTACTTAACACCTTCTTTGCCTCAGTTTTCTCCCAGAAGGATACAAGCACTCAACCTGGCGGTGGGGGAGCAGGTGAGGAAGCAGGGGAAATGAGGCACATAATAGGTAGAGTGGTGGTACAGGAATACCTGGCCACACTGGATGAATTCAAGTCTCCAGGGCTAGATGAATTGCATCCTAGAATATTAAAAGAACTGGCAGAGGTCCTTTTGGAACCACTTGCTATAATCTTTGAGAAATCTTGGAGGACAGGAGAAGTTCCAGCAGACTGGAAGAGGGCAAATGTTGTCCCCATCATCAAGGAGGGAGAAAAAGAGGACCCAAATAATTATCGCCCAGTCAGCCTGACATCAGTACCCGGAAAGATCCTGGAGCAGATCATCAAGCAGTCAGTTTCTAATCACTTAGAAAGCAATGCGGTAATCACGAGAAGTCAACATGGATTTCTCAAAAACAAGTCATGCAAGACTAATCTTATCTCTTTTTATGATAGAGTTACTAGCTTGATAGATGAAGGGAATGCTGTGGATGTAGCATATCTCAATTTCAGTAAGGCCTTTGACAAAGTTCCCCATGACATTCTTGCAAAGAAGTTAGTAAAATGTGGGCTGGACAGGGCTACTGTCAGGTGGATCTGTAACTGGTTGACTGACCATTCCCAAAGGGTGCTCACCAATGGCTGCTTTTCATCCTGGAGAGAAGTGACCAGCAGGGTGCCACAGGGTCCTGTCCTGTGCTGTTCAATATCTTCATCAACAACTTGGATGAAGGAATAGAGGGCATGCTCATCAAATTTGCAGATGACACCAAATTGGGAGGGGTTGCTAATATGCCAGAGGACAGGATCAAAATTCAAAATGACCTGGACAGATTGGAGAGCTGGGCCAAGGTTAACAAAATGAAATTCAACAGAGAGAAGGGCAAGGTCCTACACTTAGGTAGAAAAAATGGAATACAGAAATATAGTATGGGGGACACGTAGCTGGATAGCAGTATGTGTGAAAGGGAGCTAGGAGTCTTAATAGACCACAAGCTGAACATGAGTCAGCAGTGTGATGCGGCAGCCAAGAAAGCCAATGCAATTCTTGGTTGCATCAATAGGTGTATGGTGTCTAGATCAAGGGAGGTACTGGTACCACTTTACTCTGCTTTGGTTAGACCTCATCTTGAATACTGTGTCCAGTTCTGGGCACCCCAATTCAAGGAGGACATGGTCAAGCTGGAGCAAGTCCAGAGAAGGGCGACCAAAATGGTGAGGGGCCTGGAAGCCATGCCCTATGAGGATAGACTTAGAGAGCTGGGTATGTTTAGTCTGCAGAAGAGAAGGTTAAGAGGGGACATGATAGCCATGTTTAAATATTTGAAGGGATGCCATGTAGAGGAGGGAGTGGGCTTGTTTTCTGCTGCTCCAGAGACCAGGACAAGGAGCAATGAATTCAAGCTGCAGGAAAGGAGATTCCACTTGAACCTCAGGAAGAACTTCCTGACAGTCAAGACTGTCCAGCAGTGGAATATGCTGCCTCGGAGTGTAGTGGAGTCTCCTTCTTTGGCAGTTTTTAAGCAGAGGCTGGATGGCCATCTGTTGGGAGTGCTTTGAGGGTGTTCCTGCATGGCAGGGGGTTGGACTGGATGGCCCCTGTGGTCTCTTCCAACTCTATATTTCTATGATTCTATGATTCTATTGCTGGAATAGGACTGGGACTGATGGGAGGATGACACAGAACTTCAAAATGCCTGCCACCTTAAATGCCTCTTAAAAAATAACTTTAAAAGTAACAAGGAAGCATTACTTGTTACATTAGTAAAGTAACATCTCCTCTACCTGTTACATTTTTACACTCTCCTGACTCAGAAAAGTAACCAAGTCCAAGCAGCTGTTACTTTTGGCTGGTTACTTTCAAATTCTTGCCTATGTAAAATATGAAGTGAGGATTCTTTGGTCCCATGTGTCTTTGGTCACACGGGGCTGTTTCTTATGGTAGGAGTCCGTTACAATCTGGCCCTCAAGAGAATTTGAGCCACTCAAGTGCCCACTGTGAAGAATTTATCTACCACTCTGCAGATAAAACAGTCAGAAAATAGCCAGATTTGCTATGACCTGGATGCTAGACTTGATTCAGGTCCAGTCAATGGAACATTGGCTCCTGTTTGTCCAATGTTGATGAATAATTTTCAGTTTTTTGCAGCCTGGGAATGTAGACAAGATCCTTGGAGAGGTGAGGGCCACCACATGTCTTCTTCCTGGCTTATTAAATAGGCCAGAGGTGAACTGGCTGAGTGGGTAATGGAAGTGATAAATGCCTCTATACATCAAGTCAGGGTCCCAAGGCATCTGAAGGAGGCCACAGTAAGACCTCTTTGAAAAAAACTTTCCTGGATCCTACTATATTGGATAACTACAGGACAGTCTCCAACATTCCCTTGTTGAGCAAAGTGCTAGTGTGTGTGGTGGCTTTCCAGCTCCAAAAAATCCTGAATGAGGCAGATTATCTAGATCCATTTCACTCTGGCTTCCAACCTGCTTACATGATGAAGACAGCTTTGATTGTCTCTGTAGATGACCTATATAGGGTTGTGTGTAGCTGTTGGTCTGGCTGGGCCTCTTGGAATTTTCAGTACCATCAACCATGGTATCCTTCTAGATTGCCTCACTGGCATAGGACTTGGAGGTATAGCTCTACAGTTGCTCCATTCAGTCCTGAAAGGCCATTCAGAGGGTAATGCTGGGGTATTCCTATTCAACTCCTTGGCCATTTGCCTATGGAGTGCCTCAGAGTTGTGTCTTCTCCCCTACGCTATTTATCTTCTACATGAAACTGCTGGGAATGTACAGTTGGACTTCTGCATTTCCTAAGGTTAGTGGTGCATGACCCTCACAAAAGTGGGAAAATTGCAAACACCAAACTGTGTGTTTGTAGGAATGGGGCTGATGCATGATGGGGAGAACAGGCACCCAAGATCCAAAACAGGTCAAGGGAAGGGGAGGGAAGGAGGGTTGGCATAATGGCTGTATACTTCCTTTCTCTCCCCATCTCTTTCCTTGGGTATGGGGGCTTTGCAAGAGGGTTGGTGATGCTGAGAAATTGGGCTGCAAGCCATCTTTAGCTGGCCAGAGGTGGGTTTTTAAAGGGCTGCATGGTCTGATCAGATTGGCTGAGAGGGAAGGTTCCCCTGGAAAATAAGTGCCTGAGGTTGAGGAGGGTGGGCTAGTTGAAAGAAATCAGAAAAAACCAAATCTATGAAAGTCAAATCGGTAAATATGGAGGGCTGACCGCAGTTAGGAGTTTTGAGCTCAGCTGTCACCATTATGCTGATGATACCTAGTCTATTACTCCTTTCTACCTAATTCTAAGGAAGATGTTCCCATGCTAAACTGCTGCTTGGCATCACTAACAGACTGGATGAGAGCAAAAAAACTGAAGCTTGATGCAGACAAAACAGAAGTACAGGTGAGTTGAAAAACAGATCTAGGAACAGGGGTTCAGCCTGTGGTGGATGGGGTTACACTTAACAATGCAGGTTTGAAGTTTCTATAGACACCTGGATTCAGCCCAGAGCATGGAGATCCAGATTTCAATGGTGACCAGGAGTTCATTAGAACACTTAAAAACAATGCACTAATGTCACCTTGCCACAGTAACACATGCTTTGGTTACATCCCACTTGGATTATTGTAATACATTGTACATGGGGCTGCCTTTGAAAAGTGTTCAGAAACTTTACCTAGCTTCAGAACTTGCAGCCAGATTGTTAACTGTGGCTAGCTGCAGAGAAGACACAGCTCACTTGTTGCAATTGCTCCACTGGCTTCTGTTCTATTTCCAGGCACAATTCAAAGTGCTAATGATGACCTATAAGGCACTATACAACTTGGGCCCAGCCTATTTGAAAGACCATTCCTCCCCTTATAATCCCATTAGAGCTCTACAATATTCAGGAAAGGCCCTTCTCTACATCCTACTCGCTTCTCGGGCTCATTTGGTGGGAATAAGTCCGTGGGAGCAAAAGAGAGAGGCCTTCTTGGAACTCTCCCGGGGGAGGCTAGAATAGCTTCTTCCTTCTTCTTTGCTGGCAGATAAAAACATTCCATCAGACTTTCAGAAATGGAATGCGATGGGTTTTTAATGGTATGCTGTCCTGTTTTTTTGTTTTTTTAAAAAAAATACATAGCCTTCTAATGCAGTTTGATAGTTTTAATTTTCCAATTTTTTTTAATAACTGTGATATTTATACTTTTTACTCATGTTTTTATCCAGATATTATTCTGTATTGTTTTTAACAAGTTGTAAGTCACTTTGAATCATTACTGGGGGAAAAGTGGGATATAAATGAAATAAATAATGTTATACTTGCTTACCCAACTGGAGCACCACTTGGCATAAACAATATGGTATGAAGTTTAATCTTGTGCATTTTAACACCTTGCAGTCACTTTGGGTTTGATCCACACTTATCATGTTTAGAGTAGAACAGTGGAAAACAATGGGATTTAAGTTACATATGACTACTGCCCTATTGATTTCAGTGAGTCTATGCCACAAGTGAACAACTTGTGGCCCTCTAGCTGGTTTGAGATTGCAACTTTCATATTGCAGCTGTTATAATCTTTCACCTTTAGCTACATTCTCTGGAAATGATGAGTATGCTACTCATAACAAAGTCTGAATCAAATCCATTGTTTATAATTAAATATCATAAAGTTCTAGGCTGGCAACAGCTATGAAAATCACATAGGCCCAGTATTAACGAAGTGAAAATCAGTGTCATGCAGTTGCGTGAGTGCTGGACTAAGAGTCCAGGATACCAGGTCTCAAATCCCCACAGAGCCATGGGAAAGCACTGGGTAACCTTGAACAAGTCACACCCGGTCAGCCTTAGAGCCATGTTTCTTCTTAGACCAGTGCTACCTGATGTGAGAGACTGTGCGGGTTATTTTCCCAATGTGCTATGGACTACTACTCTACTTGTACCCATTGACTATAACTGTTTTTTCCTTTTTGGGAAACTTGATGCAAATCAGCAACCAATCGCTCACAGAACTGCACTAGTTCATAGACTTTCATTTTGAATAGCACCGTCTTAAAGGAAGGCAATGGCAAACCTCCTCTGAATGAATGTTGCCAAGAGAACTTTAGAAAAGGGTCACCATAAGTGGGAGTTGACTTGAAGGCATAGAACAACAAGATCACATGAATGGAATGCAAGGAATGCTGATGACTGTTTTTCCTTTGTGTCCTCCTACACCCTGGCTTTCGTTCTTCTAGGCATTGTCTCTAAATAGCTCCTCCGTTACTATTTAGTCTTCTTCTGTCTTATGATCAACTGTTTTGACAAAATCCCTGTTATCTGTTTGCTAAAGTTCTCTTTGAGACCTCTTAAATATAAAAATATTTCGAGCCCAAGAATTTCTACTACCAGTCAATGAATGTAGTAGCCTACACTGTCCTCTTGACAGTATTCCTGACAGTCTTCCAGCATGCATTGGCGTGCTCTATGGAGCTCCTCATTCAGCCTTGAGAAGGGCAGTCCATTGCAGCCTTGTAAGAACTTCCTGTTGCAGAAAATGGACTGCTACCATGCTGTGGAACAGTAAGAGGAGCTGGAGCTTCATGGAAAGCTTTATTCACATATGGAGAATATGGCAACAGGTAGAAAGTACCCACAGCTACTGCTCCAGTGATGGCATATACTAAAGGTACATAAAATATGGCCCTCCAAATGCTGGTGGGCTGTACTCCCCTTCAAAACTAGCCACGGTGGGTGATGGATTATGAGAATTGTATTCAAACAAAATTGGAAGGCCAAGGGTTTTGTCATCCCTGCTATACAGGGTTACCAGTAAATCAAGGAGCACATCTAGGCTGATTGTCTAGGTTTGTTTTTGTGTTTTTGAGGGGGTGCCACACTTGATTATTGGAATCCCAACTTGTCAAGCTGCTGACTATCTACATTCTCTGGCTTTAGTACACCAACATATTGTCCGTAACTAAAGCGAGCATCTGGACCAAATGGAAGAGAGACAATAAGTCCCATCAAAGTACTGATGGTACATTGAATAGAACAGGAGGATGAGAAAGAGGCTAGCTTACCACTTCATGTTCAAATATGCTCAGATAACTCAAAGTGCAGGTACTGTTTGGATTAAGTATATGAAAAGTACAAAAGGAAAAGCTGAGAAGGGGAACATCTGGAAATGGCTACAGGACACTGAAAAAGAAACTGAAAGATTTCTATTTTCAGCCAAAGAATAGGCTATTCAAACAAATAGCATCAAGGCTATTGTTATTATAATTATTTCTGCCTAGTGAAGGTACCTGGCTTTTCACTACAACTCTCTAAGTCCCAGCCAGCATGGGAGTTGTAGCTCAAAACATCTGGAAGGGCAATAATTTAATTGTCCCTACTGTACAGGATTAAAGTCTTAATTTCTGTTGTTATTAATTGCCATCAAGTCAAATTCAAATCACGGTCATCAACCATCCTCCTCAAGTCTTGCAGGCTCAGGGCTCTGGCCTCCTTGACTTGGTCTATCCATCTATAAAACAGTCTTACTCCTTTCCTACTGCCTTCTACCTCACCAAGCATTACTGTCTTTTCTAGGGAGTCATGTCTTCTCATGATGTGTCCAAAATATGACAGTATGGTCATCTTGGCTTCCATAGAGAGTTTAGGCTTGATTTGGTCTAATACTCATTTATTTGGTTTTTTTCTTTTAGCAGTTAACTGCATTTGTAGGGCTCTTTTCCAGCACCACATTTCATATGAGTTAATTTTCTTCATATCAAGTAAACTGTGGATGCACTATCAGATATACAGTAGCTCATCCACAGCAATATTCAGCAAACAAAATATTATTTATTGGACGAACAGTCAGCTATGCAACAGGCCTACTTATCATTTTAATAATATTTTTGTTCAATCAAGTTATACAGTGGTATTCATTAAAAAACAACAACACTGCTATGGATTTTAAAGCAGTTAAAAAATTTGATACTTCTTCCTACAGTGTCCAATGAAGCTAATAATAAAGGATTGAAACAATGTCCTGATTCACACACACCAGTTCCCATAAAGAGAAAAAGCAAAGTGAGAATAAAAAGCATCCATTAGAGAATTTGAGCTTGGAGTGGGTGGCTTGATGAAAACCTCAATCCTCTGTGCAGCTGCTGAGTCAAGGAAACCACAGCCCTGAATCTACAAGATGTGAGCAGACCTGAGCAGGGCTCTGGATGATAGGGTGGCTTGGAAGTCTCTCATTAATAGGTCGCCATAAGTTGAACTGCCAGCAATCAACAACAAGAACAACAGGAAATTAAGACTTTAATTCTGTACAGCAGGAACAAGGAATCATTAATCCTTCCAAATGTTTTGAGCTATACCTCCTATGCTGGCTGGGACTTAAGAGAACTGTAGTCCAAAATATCTGGAAAGCACTAGTCTGCTGGCCCCCGCTATGCCTACATGTATTGCTAGCCCTTGTTGTATCCAGTGCAGCTTACTTCTGAGCAAATATTTGTAGGATGGTAAGGTAAAGTCGGAGTGATTTTATTGAGAGTTGCTTATACATGGAAAGGAAGATTAGCAATATTATTTGCATTTTTGTGGTATACTGTATTATGAGTTTTGTATTTAAACCAGTAAAATCCTGTCTGCATTTTTCAGACTTCTGTTATTACATAAGTGCTTAACTATTTGGGGTAATGGTTGTACAGCTGCCTACACAATACAAATTGTCGGTCATTTCTGTTAAAATTCATTTTGTTAGTTTTGGCCTTGCTCTCTAATCTGTTAAGGTCTATTTGAATTCTGATCCTGCTATCCAAAGTATTAGTTATCCCTCCTAATTTGGTGTCATCTGCAAATTTAATAAATATGTTCTTTATTCCATTATTTAAGTCATTTCTTAAGATATTGAATATCCCTGTGCCCAGGGCAGAACCCTGCGGTATCTCACCAGTCACTTCTCTCCTGGATAAAGGGGAGTCATTAGTGAACACCCTTTAGGGTAGCATTGTTTAGCCCACATTTTAATCACATTTGCAAGAATATCATGGGAGACGTTGTCAAAGGCTTTATTGAAATCAAGATGCACTACATCCAGAGAATGCTCTACATCTACCAAGCTCGTAATTCTACTGGTGTAATGAATCCACTCCCAGCTTTCATCTAGACTTTTAAAGGAGCTGTTTAAGGTTCTGAACCCTATCCCTCAAACAGGTTCAGGACTTTGGACACTTTATTTAAAGTTCAACCTAAGGCTCAGACTGGAGTCACCATCTCACAGACATGGAAGTTACCACTTTTTTTCTAGCTCCACAATTTCATTTCTCAGATGCACTAACCTGTACACTCAGCCCTCCATATCTTGGATTCTGTATCCATGGATTCAAAGAACCACTGCTTGAAAACATTTTTTTAAAAATCCAAAAAGCAAAATTTGATTTTGCCACTTTGTATAAGGGACACCATTTTTACTAGATCATGCAACAGCTCTGTGATGAATGTTGGAGCAAAGAATCCTCACTTCATATATTACATATAAAAGAGTTTGAAAGTAAACAGGAAAAATTACTGTAGTGGTCCTGCTTGTCAGCTTCCCATAGGCAAACTGGTCAGTTAATGTGTGAACCAAACATCGGAGTGCTTTGCTCAGAACCGGCAGGGTTCTTATTTATCCTTCTTCAAATGTTAACACCTTTTGATATTCTGCACGTCCACAAACTGACCTCACTTCCACTTTCTTCCTGACAAGCCTTCTCCAGTTACTACTGCCAAAATACAAAAATTTGAAGTATCCCTTTAAAAATGATTTAGGATGATTACTTCTCCCTTTAGAAATGTTGTTGTCTGCCTTCAAGTTGTTTCTGACTTATGGTGATCCTATCATGGGTTTTCTTGGGCTGAGAATATGTGATGTGCCCAAAGTACCCCAGTGGGTTTCCATGGCCAAGCGAGGAACTAAACTCCAGTGTCCAGGGTCTAGTCCAACGGTCAAACCACCACAGCACACTGGCTCTCAGAGAGACAGCCTTTCAAAATGTCCACATTCAATGACAATTGAAATGATACTAAAATCACATGCATGTAGCTTCAACAGTGATGTTTTTGCTTTGGTTGCATTTGGATTTATGCTATCAATACAGTGAGTTTTGCAAACTGCAGTGGAAAACCTTTTCCCATCAGCTTATATTTCCATTTATGGCATATTTCGTATCACAAACAGCATTCTAATTAGTGATTAGGATGATGCTGAGTCGCGTGCCTAGGAATGAGTCCTGTTAACTGTTGCGTTTACTTTGTAGCTCCGTTGAACAGGCTGTTTTTGCCAGCGAGCCAATCTGCTCCTTTAAACCAAGACGGCAGCTTCCGGTTCCCCCCTCCGAGGAAATGAGGTTATTTCCAGGGGCTTCGGGGGGTGGCGCCCGGGGAGGCTAAGCGGGGCTTGCTCGGCTCCTCGGAAAAGGGGGAAGCCGCGTGACGTCTCCCAGCAGCCGGCGCTGGAAAGACCAGCGTTCAAGTGGCGCCAACACCCAGAGGGGACGGGAGTCGGAGAAGCGGTGGCGATCCAGGGCGGGCGGGGCGCAAAGGGCAGCCCGAGACCCCAGCGGACCCGCACCCGGGAGTGCGGCCAGCTGACCGCGCCGGGAAGGAGCGGAGCCCCCTCGCAAAGGGAGAAGGAAGCCCTCGCCGAGGACCACCGATCTCCCCCTTCTTTTCTCGCAAGGAGGAGGCCCCGGGGCGCGGAGAGCAGGGCGCGCCCACCGAGCCCGGCATGGTATTATGGCCAAGCAAGGGGAGGCCGGCGGCGGCGGCGAGAACCGGGGCTTCGAGGACGACGCCCAGCAGGCCGAGGCCGAGGAAGGGGCCGGGGCCGGGGCCGGGGCCGGGGCCGGGGAAGAAGTACCCCCCGCCGGGCCGCCCCCTGCCGCAGCGCCTGCCTCGGAGGAGCAGCTGGGCTCGGAGGAGTTCGAGTGCCGCATCTGCTACAACCTCTTCGACTTGGAGCGCCACGCGCCCAAGCTGCTCGAGTGCCTCCACACCTTCTGCCGGGAGTGCCTGAGCCAGCTGCACCTGCGCGGCGTCCCCGCGCCCCACGGCCAGGGCGGGGGCGGCGGCGGGGGCGACTCGGCCGCCTTTTCCGTCACGTGCCCGGTGTGCCGGCACTGCACCGCCCTGCCCGACGGCTGCGTCCAGAGCCTGCCCGTCAACACCAAGCTGGTGGAGGCCATCCTGCTCCAGCTGCGCGGCTGGGCGCCCCTCCTGCGAGACCTCCGCCCGCAGAACCTCCTCTGGCCGCCGCCGCCGCCGCCCAAGTCCGGCGGCCAGCGCTCGCCGTCGCCTCGCAGCCACGGGGCGACGCCGCCTTCCTCCTCGCCGTCCTCGAGGAGAGTCACCTTCCGAAGCCTGGAAGGCGGGACGTGCTTGGAAGAGCCGGGCAGCGGCGGCGGCGACGAGAGCGGCCACGCGAGCTGCCGGAGGAAAGCGGGCTGCGTGTGCTTCTTGTTCTTCGTCCTGGCCATGGCCTTGCTGGGCTTCGCGTGGATGGA